>JAUOBV010344219.1:0-18395 GCA_032360425.1 Rubia occidens | reverse complement strand
TCTGTTTGGGTTTATTTATTAGTTGCTAAGTCTGATGTAGCATCTAGATTTAGTGAATTTTGTGCTTTGATCAAGAATCAGTTTGGCCGTGTGATTAAGCATGTCCGGGTTGATAATGGTACAGAGTTTCTACCTTTGAGATCATATTTTGCTGAATAAGGAATCATTTTTTAGACATATATGGTTGATACACCACAGCAGAATGGTCGCGTTGAGCGCAAGCATCGCAATTTGTTATAAGTGGCTCGTGTTTTACGCTTTCAAGCCAATCTGCCTATTGAGTTCTGGGGTGAATGTGTTATTACTGCTGCTTATCTGATCAATCGGACACCCAAAAAGAAACTCAACGGGCGTGCTCCTTTTGAGTTACTTCATTGACGTCCTCCGAATTACAAAGCCTTAAGAGTCTTCGGTTGTTTGTGCTTTGCCTCATACATTCCCGGATTCCATGACAAGTTTTCTCCTCGAAGTTGCAGATGTTTGTTTCTCAGGTATCCTGTCGGAAAGAAAGGATATCATATTTTTGACATGGAAACCCGTACTTACTTCAACAGTCGGGATACTTATTTTTATGAAAACCAGTTTCCGTACAGTGCCATCCCAGAGAACTTCCCGCCGATCGCAGCTTCGCCAACGGTGCTGGCCGTCCCACCACCGGTGGTGGCACCACCAGACCCCGTCTTCTCACCACCGATATTCATCTTCTCGCCACCGCCGCCGAATGATATCCCCTTACACGCGCCCACCGAGCCAGTAGCCTGTGACTTGTCATCGGTTACCGAGTTCAATGCGTCACCCGACACCACTATTCACACACCGCCGGCTTTCGGCGATCATGCATTGCCAGCCATTCTGGTGCCTCCTCCGACTACTTCGTCTCAGTCGCCAGCTTCCTTGGTTCAAAATTCGGCATCGTCCTCTTCAGCTAAGCTGCCAACTGTCCAACAGAGTGGTCGTTCCCATCGACCTCCTACTTATCTGCATGACTATGTTTGCTCTGTTGCTGACATTAATAAACCCCCTACTGCTACGGCCACCCCTGCGCCATCACATTGCGCATGTGTTCTCTATCCTTTAACTGATTTTGTAAATTGTGATAATTTTTCTAGTATGCATTCTAGATTTTTGGGTGCAGTAACTTCTAGTGCAGATCCCACTTCTTACTCTAAGGCTTCCCAATATGCTCATTGGCGTCATGCTATGGCTGATGAGATTAATGCACTTAAGCACAATCAGGCTTTGGACTTTGTCTTCACTACCTCTGCATAAGACTGCAAATGGGTGTACCGTACCAAGTTTAAATCAGATGGATCCATTGAGCATCACAAGGCTCATTTTGTGGTTCTTGGATCGCCAGAAAGAAGGCATTGATTATACTGAGACATTTGCTCTTGTTGCAAAGATGAGTTTGGTTCATCTGTTTCTATTTGTTGCAGTCATTCGTGGTTTGGAACTTCACCAGATGGATGTGCATAATGCTTTCCTTCATGGTGATTTACATGAAGAGGTCTATATGCGCCCCCCACCGGGCCATCCTGCACCTCCGGGGTCAGGTTTGTCAGCTTCAGAAATCTCTTTATGGTCTTCGTCAGGCTCCTCGTAATTGGTTTGCGAAGTTGGCTCAGGCTTTACGTGCATTTGGTTTTATTCAGAGTAAGGCTGACTACTCCTTATTTGTTGTTACTCGTGGTTCGGTTTCCTTGCATGTATTCGTCTATGTGGATGATTTGGTTCTTGCTGGTAATTCTTTGTCACTTATCTATGAATTCAAGAAATACTGGAGCTCTTGTTGTTATATGAAAGA
This sequence comes from Rubia occidens, assembly GCA_032360425.1. Classification (NCBI taxonomy): domain Eukaryota; kingdom Viridiplantae; phylum Streptophyta; class Magnoliopsida; order Gentianales; family Rubiaceae; genus Rubia; species Rubia occidens. Next base: position 16,591 of record JAUOBV010344219.1, on the reverse strand, counting down.
TCTTGGTACACTTAAGTATTTCTTGGGTATAGAGATTGCTCGAAGACTGGATGGGATATTTCTCTCGCAAAAGAAATATACCATGGATATTTTATCGGACATAGGTTTGTCGCCTTCTAAACCGACTGACTTTCCCATGGAGCAACAACATGATCTTGCAAAGGTTGAAGGACCTATTTACGATGACCCTGAGCAGTACCTGCGATTGGTTGGACGCCTCATTTATCTTACTATCACGCTCCCTGAGCTTAGCTATTCTGTTCATACGCTTACACAGTTTATGAAGTCTCCTTGTGTTCCTCATTGGCAAGCTGCCATACGTGTTCTACATTATTTTAAGAGCCATCCTGGTCAAGGTTTATTCCTCTTTTCCCGTAGTTCATTACAACTGACTGCTTATTGTGATTCTGATTGGGCTACTTGTCCTATCACACGTCGATCATTATCTGGTTATTTTGTGACCATTGGTGACTCTCCGGTTTCATGGAAGACCAAGAAATAACCTTTGATTTCTCATTCTTTGGCAGAAGCAGAGTATCGTGCTATGGAAGTTGCATGTTGTGAATTGTTGTGGCTTAAGTCTTTGCTTAAAGATTTGGGTGTTGCGCAATCTACTCCTACGCGACTATTTTGTGACAGTCAGTATGCTCTCCATATAGCGGCTAACCCGGTGTTCCATGAACGTACGAAGCATATTTATGTTGATTGTCATTTTGTTCGTGATCTTGTACAGTCTGGTACTATTGCTACTCATCATATTTGCATGACTGATCAACCTGCGGATTTGTTTACAAAGGCTCTTAGAAGACTTCAGTTTCATTCTTTGCTTGGCAAGTTGTGCATTTCGGATCCCCATGCTCCAACTTGAGGAGGAGTATTATGGAATAGTTATATTTAGCAATATTACTTGTAATTGTAATTAGATTAGAATTCCTTTTCTAGTCTGTTATAGGTCTTTTGTACAAGTATATAATGTACCCTAGAGCATGAATACAAACACACAATCATTACCCCGTAAATATTCTTCAGTAATAAAGAAAGATCAAATGCTTAAAATTGCAACTACAAATTGTTACATCAGGTATGTAGGCTTATTTGAAGCTGATTTAAGAGTTCAGAAACTCTTTGGGAGAGGGTTTGCATGATCTAATGCAAATAGTTCAAAGTAAAACTAAGTCGGCTGTCTACTAATACCATGATACACAATCTTTAGTTCATTCACAAACTCGCATTTTTAGCGCTCCCTCTGTTTCTTTTTTAAAGGTACTTCTTTAAGTTTTTGAAAGTTAACGTGTACCATTTTTCTTATAAAACTTTATTCGTTTATAAACTAGATTACTATCATGTGAAAAGTGCTTATTGTCACATCGTTTAACTGTTATACCAGACCATAACAAAATTCCTTCTTATAACTTTTAGGGTTAGGGTATAATTATTTGAATTTTGAGACATATTTTAAAAATATTTTGTATTATATGAATCTCTATGCAATAATTAAAAAAGGGTGCAAATCTCACACTCTCTCTTATTTTGCGAAACCACCCCCTCCCTCTTTTGAATAGCACCAGTAGCCGACCAAAGGTGCCTAGGTGAGGCCAGTAAGGTGTCCCTTTGAATAGCACCAGTAGCCGACCTAAGGCACCTTAGGGAAATTAGGCGTGAGGCCAGTGAGAGAGAGAAACATGAGATTGGTATAACATAAATAGGCCCATCTCAGCAATGTGGCGGTGCTTGCGCTCAGCCCGACCGTTCTGCTCAAGAGTATACGGGAAAGAAATCTGATGGTGAATACCCTTTGTCTAAAAGTGAGAGTGTAGGCGACCATTTATGAACTCAGTCCCCCCCATCACTCTGAAACACCTTAATTGTGGAAGAGAACTGGTTCACCACCAAAGCCTCAAAATGGCTATAAACATCCCAAAAATTAGATTTTTGGTACATGGGGTAAAATCATGAGAGTTGGGAATGATCATTGAGGAAAATAGCATAGTGGGAGAAACCATCAGCAGATAAAATAGTAGAGGGCCCCCATAAGTCATAGTGAACTAGATCAAGTACCCTATCAGCACGTTTATCATTTGTATAAAAAGATAAACGCTTCCCTTTACCTTTTCACCTGCATCACAAATGGTAGGTTTCGGCAAAATCGATTAGACAGATAAAGATCCAGAAGCTTGCAAACCAGAAATAACAGAATGTGGTACATGACCAAGTCTAGCATGCCATATTTCAAAAGACGCACACAACTTATTTGATTCCACAGTAGATAACAAAGAAGATGCACCATAGTCTGAAACATAAAACCCATTTCACTATGACCGTGACCCACAGTTTCACTAGTAATTTTATGCCGAATAGTAAATGAGCGATCATCAAAGCAGACAAGGACATTTAAATCCCGAGTTAATTTGCCAATCGAAAGCAATTTTTTAGTGATGTCAGGCACAATGAGCACATCATAAAGAGACACATATTTAGAAATTCGAGAATGACCAACATGAGTAATAGGGAGTTGAGAACCATTACCAACATATACGCTGGAAGAACCATCATAAGGTGTCATATGATCAACAGCAGTGGGGGACGATGCCATGTGTTTTGTTGCGCCAGAGTCCGCAATCCTTTTGGTGCCATTATGTCATCGATGATGAGAAAGGCCAGTATAACTCGAAATAGCACACCTTTGAGAACCATAAAGAGCCATATTAGAGATGGAAACTAAGAAATCAGCAAGCAAAAAAAAATATAGCCGAGAGGGAAGACGGTGAAGGGAGTTGTAGATCGGTGAAGAGCGCCCTCGGTGTTTGAGTCGCAGATGAAGACCACTGAAGGGAGATAAAGGAATTGAAGATGATGTTGTGGATTCATGCTTGAAAGATCGCCGAACAAATATGCACAGGACGGAGATGTGAGCGGATTGCTTGGAGATGCGCCGCGGCAGAGAACAAGCTATACACCAGTGAGAATGAAATCGGAGAGAAAATGCCACTAGATAGAAAATTGAATCCGTCGCTGTAGGGATGACAAAAAATCTGTAGGAATAAAGATGAAAAAGCTGTCGGAGATGCCACAAGGTGGCGGTAATTTTTCCAGAATTTAACCGGACGTTCACCGGAACTAGGAGAGAGGGGAATGCGACAGAAAAATAATAAAAATTTAGGGCTTAGGGTTTAGGATCAGAAATTTCTTTGATACCATGAAAGAGTGATTTCCCGTGATGATTCTAATATTACTGAATGAAATAAATAGAGTACAAAAGGTAGATTAAGTCTAGTAGATCTCTAATCTAGACATGAACCTAATCCATAATCAAATAAAATCTAATCATCATTTTGACTTATTCTAACACCCTTCTCCCCCTTGCAAAATTCATCAAACCAATCCAAAATTTGCAAAAAAACAAATCAAAATCCACGAGATTACTGTAACAAAATCACGAGTCTACAAATGAGATGAAGATTCATGAGAGGCATCACACGAAGTGAATGAAGATTCACGAGGCATCACACGAAGTGAATGAAGATTCAATTGGGAAAATCATCTATTTCTCTTTAAATCTTATTCAAATTTGAAAATTTGATTAGAAAAGAACTTGAGTAAAGTGAAAAAATGACCCTAACTTTACATTGAAAGTGCCAATATAACCTGCAAAATGAGAAGCTACCAAAATAGCTCTAAATTTATGATGTTGTGCTAAGCTATCCCTGGTTATCATTGACTTCAATTGTCAACTAGATGTTTGGTCGGAATTTAATGAAATGACCATTTTACCCCTGGATTAAAAAATTGAAAAGACAAAAAATTTCTTTTTTCTTCTTTCTTTTTTTCGTTCTTCTTTCTTCTTCTTGTAATCTTTTTCTCACTAATAGTGCCTTCAAAATCTAGGCACCGACATCGTGAGGGTGAGCACGGTGGAACAAAATTTCTGAGTTGTTACGCAGAGGAGGTGGAATGAGTTCTCACCGATAATTTCTTATCTGTTGTGTGTTTTTTCAAATTTTTAGAAGTCGATTATCCCTTCTGATATGTACAGAGATCCGCATGATTCCAATCTCATCGGAATGTCTGGATACTCAACAAAGGTACTATATCTTCTCAAAACTTTTCAAGTATCTTTTTTATGTTGAGCTTCACTTATTTCGTTCCATTTAATTATGGAGCTTAATTTACTTTTGCAATTGTATCTCCAAAATATTAGCACATTACTGCCATTGTTGATTCCATCCATGGTGGCGCCGTGGTGGTGAGCATAGTGGCAGGGCTTTATGGCAGGGTATGACCCATAGCTGCCTTTAAGAGGGAAGGGAAATGAATTGTTTTTTGGAAATAATTGGTATTAGGTGCGGTGGTAGAATGGTTCCATCGGATGGAGGGTGTCTAGGGCGGTTCTGCGACGCTAGGGTGGTTGCTGAGATAGGAGAGTGTTTTAGTATTTTGAATTATAAATGATAATATAATATTAGGAAAATGGGGTGGGGTAAAATGGGGAAAATTCAGCTTAAAGGCTGAGGGTATTATTGACAGCTCAAGTTTGATCAATGTTCAATTTCTTTAGTCAACGCTGGAATTAGGACAAAAGGTTATAACTGCACAATTAATCATAAAGTTCGGGTTATTTTGGCACGTTCACATTTTGTAAGATTGTATTGAAACTTCATCCTAAAGTTAGGTTTAAAAGTGTAAAAATCCAAAATAACTTTCATAATGATAAGGACATGAAAATTTTAAATTATTAATGTTATTGATATGCCCTAATATTTAAAATGCATAAAGAATAATTCCAATGAACAACATGATGGTCAAAACTCAAATTTTTAGGTTATAGTAAATCCAAGTTTGAAGATTTAGAATTTTTTTCATGAAGAGTAAATAATTGTGAAAATAAAAGGTAATAATTCCTAATTCCACATCATTTAATATAATTGACGTTCCTCGAATCCGTTAAAATATTGATTGGATGTTGTTTGATGCTTGTGCAACCGTAATTGTTGTTTGGGATGAACTATGTCATCTTTTGTGATAATTTTCAAAAAAAAAAAGAGCAAAAGTGATAGTGGATCATATTTTACTAAATGTTTGAATTTGAAGAATCCTATCTAATGTTGCCTTTTTTTGTTGATGCTAAGCATTATGCAGTGATATTTGAAGATTTTTATAATGTTCTTTGTTAATGCAGAATTTGGTTGAATGACTGGCCCCCGATGCTTGCCCTAAACTCTTTCCAAAACCTACAAGACCCACCAGAGAGTCAGGCAGGTAGGTTTTTTTTTCTGTACCTACTCTGACGATCAAATTAGACCGAAGCTTCCTATTTGGTATTGGAAACGTGTTTGGAAACAAGGAATCAGAGAACCTACCTTTTTCACATGTTCCCATTATTAATATATGGTCTTCGGTGACTAATGGGACATGTCACGTCCCATCATCCATTTCCCCTTTGCAAGTGGATCTTTCCGTTGGAAGCTTGGGTTGTTGTCTGATCCTGGGCTTGCAAATCGGTATTGGGCCTTCAGGCCCACAAATTATCAAGTTCCCCCAGCTCGGAGCCTTTCGTCAAGTCTACATTGGCCATTAGGCTGAGCCAACAAAAGGGGTTGATGTGTCTGCTTCTCTCTATCATCCGTACCTGTGCGTCATTTCGTATTTTTGCAAGGAAAAATGTAGTAATGCTATTTTTGAAAAGTTGCATCCTCGAAAAAGGTAGGATTATGTCCTTAACAGTCGCCTGGCCTGTCATAATTATTTCCATGCGTCTATTTTCCACGTCTCTTGTGTGCATCATGCAATGAATTTCGCTCCTTTTTAAGGAAAACATAATCATTTTGGCTTCTCTCTGCTTCCAAGGTGTCTCTTGGGCATGCAAATATTCCATTGCATTTGAGGCCTTGTCTTCTCTTTCTCTTTACTTCTCACTCGTCTTTTCTTCTTCCATTTCTGTGTCTTTCTCGTTCTCTGCTTTCGTCTCTCCGTTTATCTGGAACCTCCTTTCCATTTCTTATTAAATGTTCTCTCTACTAGATCCAAGTCAACTCAAAAAACCTAGGCCGATCTGGATGCTCATCCGAGATGTCGAGACCGCGGGGATGTATTCAAGCCACTTACCGCCTCTGGACCACTTAGATATAAACATCAATGAACTAGAACACCATCGTTCAGACTAAATCAACTGGGCTCACTGAGTTGCTCTAGATCTGGACTCATCGCTACTAGGATCCGTCACCGATGCACAACCCTGCAATCATCAGTGAAGAGAAAATGCGAGTGATGAAGCACAGTGAAAATTTAGCTTGTCGGTCAGGTCTTCTAAACATCGTCTGTGAAACTTTGTGAGCTTCTTCTCTGTGAAATGTAACTCTCTGGGGAAGGCTGGGACGAGGGTAGGGGTGTTGGGGTGGGATTTGTGATGGGGGGCCACAATAGGAGGTTGTTTCTGGCGGGGGTGGCCCCCCAGAACAATGAGCTAGGGTTTTCTTTTTAGGAAGAAGGAAAGGGACATTTTGAGAGAGAATCTGTTTATGAGAGTGTGGCAGTATTTCATGTTTTAATAAGTTATATGTGATTTTTATGTTTGTATATTGATCTTTAGATATTACTCATTGATGTTTTCAAGAGGAAAATCAAACACCTTATCATGGTTAAATGAGTTTATATTTGATATTTATGAATAAGTTATCAATGTAGATTTATTTTTTTATGTTTATAAGTATCAGTGTGATGTTGTTTTTATTCTCTAAGAGTTTCTTCGGTTAACATGATAGGTCTAAAACGAGGCTAACGTCCTCATTTTTTCACTAAATATAATACTTCTATGTCCCACCAAAAATGACATAGTTTTCTTTTTCTCCCTTCCCAGCAAAAATGACATGGTTTTCTTTTTCGCCCGTCCCAGCACATATGACATGATATAAAAATTACTCAAAACGACAAAGAATATGTTGTTAAGTTCCTATACCTCTTTACTTTTAACAACTTTTAGACCAGCCCACTGTTTTCCTAAAATATCTCTACGTTTCCACAATTATTCTCTATCACATCAGTTTGCATAAAAGAGTGAAATTCCATCATTTTGCTAGAATTGAGGGAGTATACATTATCCTAAATAAATAAAAAGGAGTTATATATGTGTGTACCAGTATTAATTTTACAGGAAAGAAACTTCAACCTATACTAAAATATTAAACAATTATACAATAAACTAATATATGGGAGATATTTGTTGAATGGAGAATAAAAATACACTAAATTATTTTTGTTGGTCCCCCAACATAGTATCTTTTACCATTTTTTGATCCCCGAGAGCAAACCCACATTTTTTAGTACCCCGCAAATTCAAAGTTGAATTTTTGGTCCCCAAAACCAGATTCCAGGTGGTTTTCAGATAGACTATATTGTTTTTTAGTCCCTAACATAGCATCTTATACCATCTTTTGGTCCCCGGCTGGAAACCACCCGAAATATGGTTTTGGGGACCAGAATTTTCACTTTGAATTTATGGGGAACAAAAAATGTGGTTTTGCTCTCGGGGACCAAAATATGGTAAAACATGCTATGTTGGGGACCAAAAAAGTAATTTAGTCATAAAAATATAAGTAATTTATGGTTATTATATAAAATCAGCTTACATATAGTTAGAATTTTATGGGTCTATGAGTCGGGCCTGAGTCTTGATAGTTAAGACCCTGGCCCTTTTTTATCTAATAGACCCGGCCGTGACCAAATGTATCTTAAAAATTAGACTTATGTTTAATAAATCAAATGGGTCTTGACCTAGAAAGTTTGGGTCGGGCTCTAAACCCATACTCATCCCTACTCACAAGTTTTATGTCAATATTTCTACGAGCAATAGAAGAAAAAAAATTAGAAACATCATAAAACAAAAAAAACAAAAAAGTCCACTTGAAATCATCCATTTGACTTCTAAAAACCATCAATACCATCTGACGTGGTTGTTCCTATCAAATAATGGTGATAATCCTAGCTTGCTGCAAGTCATAAATGCTTTGGTCCTTGAATAAATCTCTCGGATTGGATTCGGGGGTAAAGACTCGGATGCTTGAATCAGTATCTTGTATTACTAAGTGTATTATATATGACTGCCAGTTGTTACTTGCCTTTGTACCTCAAGCCATCGTCTATTTATAGGCTTCTTGAGCCTACATTATCATATAATGTACAGGTCATGTTGGTCATTAACATTGTGGTGTTTGTACAACTCTTCTGAGTGTATATATCATGGTTCATGTTCTATCGATCGTGAGTGAGTGGTAACCACCTGCATGGTTTTCCTGATAGTGGTTGACTGTTCCTCTGGGTGGTTAGTGTTAACTACATGGCGTAATATTCTCGATCAATGTTCACTCTTCGGAATACGAACACTCGCTCATTTTGCTGAGTTTCCCATGTATGTGTTAAGCCTAATTTTTGGGAAATATATACCATAAGCACCCCTCCCCAAAAAATGAAGATGTTTTGGGGAGATAAATTATAAAATCTTGTAATTGTCCTTGCTTTTCGGAGCAAAGTGAAGATTGGAAATTTTCATAATTCTTCTTGATATGCGGTGTGAATCCCCGAGAGCTTCATAGATAAACATATTTTACTCTATGGGTTTTGGGCTGACTCTAACATGTTTGACTTACGTGTTCGTTGTTTGTTGTCATCGAGAAGGTTCCCACATAAGAAAAATAATCTATGGTGGGCTCTTTTTTCGAATCATTTTCACTCTTTGAAACCCCACCTACCTTTGTACCTTCTTGATTTTGATGTAAGACTTGATTGATTGACAATTGCGTCGGTTGAATGTCTTGGGAAACGAGATTTGAGCCTTATATTTATAAATAGTTTTTTTATGTTGCATGTTGTTCATTCTTCTTCTTTTTTGCATTTTGTCTAGCTTTAAGTATTGAGTAAATATCCCTACATTTGGACAAATCCTCTTTACATTAGTCACCGGAGTTGTCATGTGTTTTCACAATCCACGTAAGCATTGCATTTATTTTCTTTTATAATCATTAGTATGTTGTCTTTGAGTACTTTTATTTATACTGGTAATGTCAAATATGACCAAAGCGTGAATATTCTGAAAATCAGTGGTGGTCAGAATGCCAAGTGTGATAGGGTGGTCGCAGAGACTGTTATAGGGTCTGTTTGTCTTCCTGTTGAAGATGAACTTTAGCAATACTCCTGAGTATGGTGGTAGAGGGGTAGATGATTGATTGGCCAGAGAGTGGTTTGAAAGTCATAGTTGAACCATGTTTAGCCCAAGTCAATTTGATAGTTTGAAACACGTGTATCATTTTTTTAATCGATTTCTCGATTTGAGTTCCAACGCCCTAGGAGAGCATTCGTTATCCTTCTAATAGGTTCATATATGTTTATAGATAGCATCTAAAATATGTTCTGCCTTTTCTTATACCTGGTCATATGTTCCAATATTGGAGAGTTATGGGATGGCCTTACGTCAAATAAACCGGAGGAAATGGTTGTTATAGTAGGGGTTAAAAGGGTATGTGATGGGGAGTTCCTGGTGTTGGTATATCTGCCAGCTATATCAGCTTTGTTGGATGAAGAACTCTATGACAAATATATGTTTTATCCATTTGTACCTAGAATGGAGATCGTAACTCACTTCCCTATCAATGTTGGTGTACTGAGCGAATAATTTTTATATGAGGAAGGAAGTGATTGTTGTAACACCTTGTTTAGTAAGTGGAACTATCGTGTTCCCAAATATAAGGTAACCGCTTGTAAGGGAAAATTGGATATGGATGTTATGGATAGATTGGTCGCTTGTAGATTCAATGTGTTTTCTATATTATGGTCAGAAGGTTGTAATTGGTGGTCGCTTGCTATGATTTATGAAATGCATGTCGCATGGTTATATATGATGATTCTTGTGAAACAATTATGATTTTATCTTTGCTTTGTTTATAGAGATGAGTCTATCCAGTATTTCTATTTTCAGCACTTGTCATTCCTAGAGGTGAGACTGACATCTTGGATGGGGTTATGAATGTTAAAGTTGATGACTTCACCCTTACCCCTCAACATACTAGTGTGGCAGATAATGGTCAGCAAATATCATATCCAGGAGATAGACCGAAAGCTATGAATAAAAGGCGTAGAGATTCATCACCTTATGAACATGATCGTTCTTTTGTGGGTGTCGTGAGCGAGCTGGTTGAGCCTTCAAAGAAGTAGCGACATTCTTGTCATAGCTATCGTTGGAAGACTGAAGATGATGATGGCCGCAAGGTTGCCTCACTTCCTGGTGATTTAAGAGTGATCGAGTATATTTCCATGGTACGTGATATCGTAATTGTTGTTCCTTTAATTTGTGTATATGGGAGAAAAGTGTTTAAAGTTCTACCCTATGTGTAGGTTGTGAATGGTTTGACGATTTTGGTTCCAAGGCTGCAGGAGCTGGAGGATCTAGAGCCTAAAGAGAAAATAAAAGATAATTGTTTGAGAAATTCGCTTGAGGCCATCCAGAGGGTCTCCGACTAGCCGAAGAGGAGAATGTGCATCTCCGCAAAGAGAATTCCCACTTACGAAGCGTGGGCTTTAACACCCTACGGTATGCAAAAACTCTGATGAATAGAATTCTGAAGACACGAGGCTTTTAAAAATGGTTAAAGAAATCATTTTTGTTTCCTATTTTGTTGGTAAATATCTTAGAAATGATTATTTGTGTAGTTCGAACTTAGGACTTGTGAAGAAACTACCACTGCATCGGAGGTAAAGAAAGGTCATAGCTGGCGTAAAAGAGAGATGGATAGGATATTCTAGAAAAAAAAGTGGTGATCATGGTAACTCTTTTCCACTAATAAATTATCTAGAAAGCTTGAGTCAACCTCTCAGTCTGAAATTGCTTCGTTCATACATGGTGGATTAACACACAGATCTTCCCTTTGGTGTTGTGGCTGAAGGATGTGGACTTGGCGAGGTTAAGAAAAATTGAGGTTGTCACTTCTTAGCCCAGACAAACTAGTTTGTAACTAATTTATTTTTATTTTTTTAGGGATGATGTATTCATTTTAAATGGCTTCGATGTTTGAGGATTTTTTTATGTTTATCGTGCTTCCTCTTGAACTGTGTATTGATAGCACTATCTTTTTTCGTTGTGCTTATTTGTCTTTGGGTTTTGAATTTCTTTGCGTAGGTAGTAGTTTGGTTGGAATCATTGCGCATCGGTGATTCTTGTGCTTCTGCTAGCACTATGTCTAATGATGAAACTCCATGTATCCTTATTTTTACAAAGTGTCTGACTTGATCGTGAGTTGATTTACATGTTTGACCATACGCACCCCTTCTTAGTAGTTGTCAGGGTCGTCCTATGGATGATTCTCAAGGCTCAATGTTACAAGTACGGTTCCGAATTTGAATAGGCTTGATGATTTCTTGGGTATGCATTCTAGATTTGAGGTATGTTCTCCTAGAGGAGTAACGATTGGTAAATATCAACCTAGGAAGTCTTTCTCGAAGCATTATGATAATTAAATCCTTGTTGATGTTATTCAAGATTGTCTCGATGATTTGATCGAGGTTTCATAGTTCGTAGAGACTTTTCACTAGTTGCCTCATAGTGAAAGTTGGATATGTAATATGAGTAATTGTGTGAGGGATGTGTTAGGACAGTGTAAGGAATTAGCATCGTCATGGGATAAGAACAAGGAGATGTATGAAGTGTGTATTCATGATTTGGAAGATGTGCGTAGGCAACAAGAGTTGGGAAACAATCAACAAGGCATGGAATTGGATAGGTTGCATAGTCAATAGGAAGACTGGAAGTGTTTCATGGCTGACAAGGTTTCTTAATTAGGGCAAAAGTCTAGTATTCTAGAGAATAATTTGGTGCACATTGAGAAGGTATATGAGAAGTTGGCCGCTATCAGGAAGGACTTGGAAGTGTCAAGAATCTCTGCTTCTAAATGGAATTCCAAGTACAGTTCTCAAGTTTGTTTAAATGTAAGGTTATTAGATATTAGCAAGAATCTTATGGAGGAATGCCGTATCTTGAATGACATGAACCAGGAGTTAGCTCAAAATGATAGATTTTGTCAGAACTCAATGGTTATGGGTGCTTTGTGAATGAATTCACTTAGAGCTATAGGCTATGTGATTATAACTTCCCCTATCGATATTTGGCCCGAGGTGTGGGCCTATTTAAGAATATTGAGGACAATGGTGATGGGCTACATTGCAATATAAATGTTATCATAAAATGGTGGAGCTGATGAGCTTTCAACTAGATCGTGGAAAGTACAATCATAAATTGGGAATCTACTATGTGCAGCAGGTAGAGAGGATGCAGCAAGAGGGTAACTATGATCATCCCTCTTATTCTCATATTCAATGTATATTGGATCAAAAGGGAGAGAGTGACGTGATTAGCAGTAAAACTATTTTTTCTGAGGGTGAAGCAAGTTCATCTCAATGAAGTAGGCCTAGTAGACTCCTTGACTCTCGTAACTACGGATTGTAGTAGGTGTTTTCCTAGTTGTATGTGTAAATTTCTCACAAGTTTTTACCTCTTGTTTTAGATTGATAAAAAAAATGATGTATGTAAGTAAAACGAATTTAATGTCAAAGATAGGCTTTATCGAATCCCGATTAGGGTTTTTGTGCGAAGACGCGGATGCTTTTCCTGTGTAAGTTTTGAGGTGGGTTATTAACCCATTTTGTGCAAAGTCACAAGGGATTTCCAAGCTTAACTAGCGGGGTGGATGTTTTTTCATTTTTTGCAAAACTGCTAGGTGGGTGATGTACCCATTTTGGGCAAAGCCGTATGTGATTTTTCTGCTTAAGTCGCAAAGTGGGTTATTTTCCTATTTTGTGTGAAGCCACAGGTGATTTCATAGCTTAAAACGTGGGTTAGTGTTTCATTTGTTTGTATGTTGTTGGGAACATGATGTTGCCTCCAAGAAGACATTTTTCATTTATGTATGTACAGTTGTGATGGAATCACGATGCGGAATTGAAAAGTGAGGCCTGGATCATATCGAGACCTATGTTCAATACATCCTTATAGAAACCCTAGGTACACGTATTTCCTAATGATGTGGTATTCCCGGTCAAGAAAGCTGGCTAGCAATCACTGTACTCTAAGTGCAAACCTGTAAGAAAGGTCCCGGAAGTGATTCCGGGGAAAGAGCTCTGATGATCAAGTCAGTTCTTTCCTCTAGAGAATTGGTATTTCTCAGTTTAGTGTTACTTACCTGAACCACTGTTGCTCTCCTTGTATTTATAGTGGACTGCAATCATGGCTCCGCATTGCTAGGATTTCAAATCGTGGGTTGCATTGTGGTCACTATAATCCCGGTTCGTGGCTGAATCTCAAGAGTGATTTCGTTTTCTCCGCTTCGTGGTTGAGTCTCCTAGACATGGCTTTTCTTTGTTCGTGGTTGAATGTTGGGTTGGGCCTAAAGGCCAAAAACTTTTAGTTTGTGAGCTAGGTATACACCATAAGCCTCCTGGGGGGTCGTGCTGCTAGTGCTGGGCGCACCCCGTGTCATCTGGTCGGGTCTTCATTTTGCTTCTTTTTTATCCGCGCCATGCATCGTTTTGCATGCCCTATCAGTGAGAACATTTTTTTTCTCAGTACCTCGGCATGTCCCGCATCATTCTTCACATCATGTGGGCTGGTCTTGGCAATTGTAACTTGAAACGGCGCAGGATGTGTAAAACGGAACGTCCCGCCCCCATACTTAGCATATTTTGGAGTGAAAAGAGGGAACCCTCGTGCCAGATTTTGACACGGCCCGTGCCAAGTGATACGGGCCATGCCAAGGCCCTCTGACACGGGTCGTATCGGTTGTTGCAGGCCGTGCTAGCTTTTGGTCTGCGCTGAGTTTATGCGGTTCGTGCCGGCCGATGCTAGTTCGCTTGACTAACTTCTTTGCTCTGCTACGGGTAACCGTTGGTCCGATTTGGGAGTTCTTATAGTTGATTTTATAGCACTCGAGAAAAATCCAATGGTGAAACCTTCAAGTGCTGATTCTTCTCAAATTTTGCCAAGAACTTCGTGCAACCTCAAAAAATAATCCCTCAGCCTCTCCTTTGGCCTTCTTGAATTTTGAATCCGCATTTCTTGGTACGAATTCCATCTACTACCATGATTTGGAGTTCGTGGCCTTCAATCTACTACCATCCTTGTGAATGCCCTTCGATATCTTCTACCATTCTTGCGAATGACCTTCAAATATCTACTACTACCCTCGCGGATGGCCATCCACCAAAGAAAATGAAAAGGCACTCACGAGCAACCTACTAATGAGATCAAAGAGGAAGATCTAGGCCCGTGAATACAAAGTGTCCATTAGTTTCAATTAAGTCTACAAAACGCTGGATTTAGACAAGAAAACTAAAAGTGGTCTTCTAAACCCTTTTTCGTGCAAACCTAACTAAAACTAGCAATCAACCAAATAAAAGATGATAGTAAATGTGTTAAATGCATCGGCTAACGCATGCATAATGGTGCACATCACCCTAGTAAACCCGTTATATATACCCGCTAATTTAATACATAAAATAAATTATTATTTATCCATATTGTACATATCTTACCTATAATATTTTCATGCAAATACATTTATCAATTTTAATTTAAAATTTACTACAAAAAAAGTGAATTTTAGTTATTTTGGAGATATAAGTGGGATAGTACAATGAGTATGAAATGGGTAGAGAGACCCAAATGGGTGATGGAGCGGATATGGATTTCGTATAATACCCAATGCGGGGTGAATTTTAAAGTTGTATCCGCTATAAGTGATGGGACGGGTATAAATATAATTTTTTTGGGTGAACATGAATATTGAAGTAACATAACCCACACCCACCCCACCACCATCCCTATCTACCAGCTATCGCAGCGAAGATAAACTAGGCAAGGCTGGAAAACACTCCAGAGTGGCATGAAAATTGAAATGATTCATCATCCACCATCAATTCCAGCGCAGCTATTGCTCCCGATTTTGTGAAGTCAATCCAATCATTCCACTAAAACTAGGCATAGATTTTGCACTTTGTGCAACTTCAGCCCGGATTTGAATACATGTTGGGCAGAACACAAATCACAAAAAAATGTCTTTTAACACTGTGTGGATTGCTAATATATTATCACGAGTCACTGGTTAGCCTTATCTGAGTCGACACATCTTAGTGAACCTAAAATAGCAATGGAGAAGCTCAAACTTTATTCCACCGAGAAACAAAAGTAGCCTCCACTATCGGTTGTTTCTTCAGTATTTGAAGTCTCTTTTGTAGTCACGGGCTGTATAGAAACCTCCCTAATGTCGACTCAAACATATTACTGAGTGAGAACATCAATGTTACTAATTGTGTAGGTGATTATATCGAGTAAGCTTCATCCTTCACCCGAAAGATTGTCATACCCATCTCTTTCTAACAATTGTTGTTCTCAAACATCAATGGTGTTGAAGAAACCATAAATGTGCTTCAAATTTGCAGGAGAATGTCGACTTGCTCGTCGACAATTCCCAACTTCTCCTCTTCATACTCAGATGACATTTTCAATTCATTCACCAGCCTCTCTGCTTGATACCAAAAAGCCTCAGGCCTAAAAAGTGAAAAGCACAAAAAACCATAAGTTTTGCATGAACGACGCCACTTGATCAGGATTGCTACAGTAATTTCACCATTTATTTATCATTTATTGTAAAACACATTTTTATGAGACCTAAAATGGGATTTAACAATCAAAACAGAAGAACTGAAGCAGACGATATGGCATGCAACATTATAGTACATATAATTAGCACTAGCATTGTTAGTTTAAACCGTAAAAATGGAATATTAAAAATGTGACCGGCTACCATAAACCGTCTTTGCACCTGGAATAACCAGAGGGACTTGAAAAGAGAGAAGTTTGGTATGGGGAACCAAAATTACATCTAAGTCAAGCCAAGACAAGGATCTATTTATATGGATATGCAACAGGTTTTCCTCAAGGTTCAATTGCAACAGCTGCAAGTGAAGCATTCTCAACTTCCAAGAGTTGTCTTGGCGCTCAGCGTGTTTCTTTCCACATGCGCGAATTCCCAACATAATGTCAACCGCGGTACCTGTCGTGCCAAAGAAAACAAGGGCGCCAAAGATTTTGGTTTTATCCAGCTGCTAAGAACATCCATGTACCTAATTCACAAGAGTACACAAAGTAAAATCGCGTTTAAATAAGAAAAAGAGCATCTGTTTGTACCCCTGCTTCCCAATAGACAAAATTGAGAAATCGGGTGAAATTGACAAAATTGAGCATGGTAAGTTGAAGAAAAACAATTACTTCTTTTGAAAAACAATAATAAAGATTGATTTTCTTTTTCTTTAGTTACAATGATCCAAAACCAAATGAATACAAGTTTACGATAAGCTCCCAGATCATCTTACGATTATTTTACCGTTTCCCACTTTCTACAATCAGAATCACTTTTCCACTATGTTCTTATACCAGCTGGAAAAAAATGTTGGGCTTTATAGCTTATATGGCTTATGATCTAAAATTTACAAAGAAATGTGAACATACATTTCTAATTTCTCTTTGATTTCTATTTATTCTAATTATTCTTCTCTTAAA
>JAUOBV010344111.1:0-10832 GCA_032360425.1 Rubia occidens | reverse complement strand
TTTTAGTAATTGTGGTGTAATAATTTAGTAATCTGATTTTCACTATTTTCTAATAATTATATTCAACTTAATTTCTGTATATTCAATTACGTGCCAATTCTATGCTAATAAAAAAAATTGTGCACACTATCAGTCATAAAAGTGCCATATTCAATGTTTTGTATATGAAAACGAATTTCACGATATAGGAAATTTTAGTTACCTTGTCTTGAAAGCTATGAAAGATACATCAAAATACATTTTTTTCAAACTTGTGTGATCTCAAAATGTCCAAAACCTGTGATTTTTTATTAGCTCATTTAATGCTGAAATGATTAAGCTGATATATGATCTAGCTTTCTTAAAAGAATAAATGGTTCATATATAACATCAAGCTTGCTTTTTATTGGTTTAAGTTTTAAAACTTACTTAGAGTAAATATTCTGCATGATGTGAGATTTCATATTGAAGCTGTCTTGAGTTTCTTGCACAATATCAGCACATGAATACTTGCTAGTTAAGTCTTTCAACACTATCAAGAATAATTAGGAAATTCCAATTCCCCATTCTCCTCGCGGTCCTTGGGTTGATTTTTTGGGAAGACTTTCTTCGGCTTGTACGGCAATGGAGAGCCCCGTGAGAATCACTGCCACTTGTAAACATGCATCTTCTAAGGATTTCGTACCAACCTTGAATCATGAAATTACAAATCACAAGGGATATTTACTAAGGAAAATGGGCCATGGACTTGAAAGAGATGATAAATCCATGATTTTGAATCGCAGTGGTAGCACACCTTCCAGAATAGAAGGCTTATATGAAGCCTTAGACAATCTCATGTATGAAACCTCTACTCGGGGGTATTTTTCCTCAAAGTTTAACTTAAATCACCGACATCCCAGACCTACTACCCCAAGGTCTGCCTCTGAAAAATCATTATATTTGGGTACAACTTCCCTCTCTACACATCTGAAGGGTACTACTTCCAGTCGACAAATGCTAACTTTTGAGTAAAACTCCCCCCTTAAGATAACGCATGCTTTTTATTGTTTTATGTTTTCAACCTTTTTGTTGAAGTAAATATGCTGCATGATAAGAGATTTCTTACTAGGTAATCTTAAGTTTGTTGCACAATATGAGCCGTGACTAATTTGCTTGGTAAGTCCTTGAAAAATATCAAGAATCGTTGGGAATTGTGGGGTAATAATTTATTAATGAGGTTTTCACTGTTTCCAGACAATTTTATTCAACTTAGTTATTGTTATTTCGTCCACGTGCCAAATCCTTACTAATTGGTTTTTTTGTAGTTGGACACTTGAGACACAAAAATGCCACATTCAAATTTTATATATGGAAACGAGTTACATAATATTCGACAATTTAGTTAATTTTTGTAATTGCGGGGTAATAATTTAGTAATCAATTTTTCATTGTTTCTTGAAAATTATATTAAAATTAATTATTGTAAATTTGATTACGTGCTAATACCGTGCTACTAGTTTTTTGTGTGCACACTATGAGACATAAACATGCCATATTCAATATTTTATATATGAAAATGAATTTCATGATATTTTACATTTTAGTTACTTTGTCTTGAAAGCCAGGAAAAATACATAAAAATGCATTTCCTTTCAAACTTTTGTGATCTTAAAATGTGCAAAACCTAAGATTTTTTAGTTGATTTAATGCCCAAAGGATTAAGCTGATATAAGATCTAACTTTCTTAAAAGATTAAATGGTTATGATATAAGACCAAACTTGTTTTTTATTGTTTTAATTTTTGAAACTTACTTGAACTAAATATTCTGCATGATGTAAAATTTCTTACTGAAGCTGTCTTGAGTTTGTTGCACAATATGGCCACATGAATATTTTGCTAGTTAGGTCTTTCAAAACTATCAATAATAATTAAGAAATTCCAATTCCTAATTCTCCTCACAATCTAAGGGTTGATTTTCTGGGAAGCCTTTCTTCGGATTGTATGGAAATGGAGATCCCCGTGAGAATCTCCGCCATTGCTGAAGAGGCATTTTCTAAGGATACAACCCTTGGATCATGCAATTATTGATCACTGAGGATATTTATTGAGGATAAGGGGGCCATGGACTTGAAAGAGTTGATATAGCCATGACTTTGAATTGCAGAAGTAGCACACCTTCTAGCATAGAAAGCTCATATGCAGCCTTTGGTAATCTCATGTATCATACCTCTACCGAGGGTATTTTGCATCAAACTTTAACTTAAACCAATGACTTCCCCGACCTACTACCTCAAGGCCCACCCCGACAGATAATTACTTTTGGGTACAACTTCCCACTCTACTCATCCGGAGGGTAAAACATCCCTCTCAACATATCCTAACTTTTGGGTACAACATCCATCTTAAGATCACACATGCTTCTTATTGTTTTATGTTTGAAACCTTTCTTGAATTAAATATGAGCATGATGAGAGATTCCTTACTAAGGCTATCTTCAGTTTGTTGCACGATATGAGCACATCACTAATTTGCTTGGTGAGTCCTTGAAAAATATCAAGAATCGTTGAGAATTGTGGGGTAATAATTTATTAATGGGATTTTCACTCTTTCCAGACAATTTTATTCAACTTAATTATTATTATTTCGTCCATGTGCCAAATCAATGCTAAATATATTTTTTTTGTTTGCACACTATGAGACACAAACATTCCATATTCAATATTTCATATATGGAAACGAGTTCATGATATTCGACATTTTAGTTACTTTGTCGTGAATGACAATATTTTTTTTGTTTTTATTTTGGCGTAATAATTTTATAATTGATTTTTTACGTTTTCCTGACAATTATATTTAACTTAGTTATTGTAAATTCGATTACATGCCAATTCTATGCTACTAGTTTTTTTGTGAACACTATGAGACATAAAAATACCCTATTCAATGTTTTATATATGAAAAAAAATTCATGATATTTTACATTTTAGTTACTTTGTCTTGAAAATAGGAAAAATACATCAAAATACGTTTTTTTTTCACACTTGGTTGATCTCAAAATGTGCAAAACTTGAGATTTTTTAGTTGATTTAATGCCCAAAAGATTAAGCTGATATAAGATCTCGTTTTCTTAAAAGATTAAATGGTTATGATATAAGATCAAACTTT
This sequence comes from Rubia occidens, assembly GCA_032360425.1. Classification (NCBI taxonomy): domain Eukaryota; kingdom Viridiplantae; phylum Streptophyta; class Magnoliopsida; order Gentianales; family Rubiaceae; genus Rubia; species Rubia occidens. The sequence goes on along the minus strand of JAUOBV010344111.1, from coordinate 7,705 downwards.
TTTTGTTTTAAGTTTTAAAACTTACTTGAACTAAATATCTTGCATGATGTGAGATTTCTTACAGAAACTGTCTTGAGTATGTTGCACGATATGACCATATGAATACTTTGCTAATTATTTCTTTCAAAACAATCAAGAATAATTAACAAAATTTCAATTTGAATTCCTCATTCTTCTCACAATCTAAGGGTTAATTTTCTGGGAAGCCTTTCTTCCGATTGTATGGAAATGGAGAACCCCGTGAGAATCACCGCCACTGATAAAAAGGCATCTTCTAAGAATTTTATACCACCATTGGATCATGCAATTGCGGATCACTTGGGATATTTATTAAGGATAAGGTCTTGAAAGAGATGATATAGCCATGATTTTGAATCACAGTAGTAGCACACCTTCCAGCATAGAAGGCTGACTGAGCCTTTGGTAATCTCATGTATCAAACTTCTACCCGGGGGTATTCTTCGTCAAACTTTAACTTAATTAACGACTTCCCCGACCTACTATCTCAAGGCCCTCCCCAACAGATAATTACTTTTGGGTACAACTTCTCTCTCCACTTACCCGGAGGGTAAAACATCCCTCTCGACATATCCTAACTTTTGGGTACACCATCCATCTTAAAATCACGCATGCTTCTTATTGTTTTATGTTTAAAACCTTTCTTAAATTAAATATGCTCCATGATGAGCAATTCCTTACTAAGTCTATCTTCAGTTTGTTGCACGATATGAGCACATGACTAATTTTCTTACAAATATCAACAATCGTTGAGAATTGTGGGGTAATAATTTATTAATGGGATTTTCACTGTTTCCAGACAATTTTATTCAACTTAATTATTTTTATTTCATCCACATGCCAAATCCATGCTAAATGTTTTTTTTGTGTGTCCACACTATGAGACACAAAAATGCCATATTCAATATTTTATATGTGGAAACGAGTTACATGATATTCGACATTTTAGTTACTTTGTCATGAAAGACAGTAATTGTTTTTGTAATTGGTGGGTAATAATTTGGTAATCAATTTTTAGCTGTTTCATGACAATTATATTCAACTTAATTATTTTAAATACGATTACTTGCCAATTCTATGCTAATAATTTTTTTATGCACACTAGGAGATATAAAAATGCCATATTCAATATTTTATATATGAAAACGAATTTCAAGATATTTGACATTTTACTTACTTTGCCTTGAAAGCCAAAAAATACATCAAAATACATTTCTTTTCAAACTTGGGTGATCTCAAAATGTGCAAAACCTGAGATTTTTAGTTGATTTAATGCCCAAAAGATTAAGCTGATATAATATATAGCTTTCTTAAAAGATTAAATGGTTATGATATAAGTTCACACTTGCTTTTTTATTGTTTTATGTTTTGAAACTTACTTGAAGTAACTATTCTACATGATGTAAGATTTCTTACTGAAGTTGTCTTGAGTTTGTTACACGATATGACCACATGAATACTTTGCTATTTAGTTCTTTCAAAACTATCAAGAATAATTAAGAAATTCCAATTCCTCTTTCTCCTAACAATCTAAGGGTTGATTTTCTGGGAAGCCTTTCTTCGGATTGCATGGCAATGGAGAACCCCGTGAGAATCACCGCCACTGGTAAACAAGCATCTTCTAAGAATTTCATACCGCCCCTGGATCATGAAATTGCGGATAAGTTGGGATATTTACTGAGGATAAGAGGTCATGGACTTGAAAGAGATGATATAGCCATGGCCTTGAATCGCAGTGGTAGCACACCTTTAAGCATAAAAGGCTCATATGCAGCCTTTTGCAATCTCATGTATCAAACATCTACCGGGGGTATTCTTCCTCAGATTTAACTTAAATCACCGACCTCCTGGATCTACTACCTCAAGGTCTACCCCTAACAAATCATTACATTTGGGTACCACTTCCCTCTCTACACATCCGGAAGGTAACACTTCCTGTCGTAAAATCCCAACTTTTGGGTAAAATTTCCCTCTTAAGATCACTCATGCTTTTTATTGTTTTAAACCTTTCTTGAATTATACATTCTGCATGATGAGAGATTTTTTTCTGAGGCTATCTTGAGTTTGTTGCATGATATGGGCACGTGACTACTGTGCCTGTTAAGTCCTTGAAAAATATCAAGAATCTTTCAGAATTGTGGGGTGGGAGGTCGTTGTTGTACCTCTCAAAGATACTATTTTAATCCCTTTTTTCTCTTAACTACAACCAAGTAGATTATGGCAAAGTCGGGGTTATCAATAGAGACAAGGGATATTCCTAAGTGTTTTCTCATATAATGCTAAATACTACGTTAGATATATAGATATACATACATATAAAAGCACATAAAGAGGGGGGGTTTGTTTGGGTTTTCCTATGTTATGAATTTGAAGACAAGTTAATCTAACAAAGCATACAATCACTAAAATGGGATTAAGGATGAATTATGGAGTCTTGGGGGCAATTGACTTATACTTCCAAACCCTCTATCTATCATTGAACATATAACCTATTCATAACCTTTACTACTTGTTGTGGAGATTAATCTTCCATTCTTATTTGATAGTAGTTTACAAGAGTGAATTCGACTTCTCTAGCTAAACCTAACTAATAACCCCTTTCGTCGTTCAACGACTAAAGGTATCCCATTAATGGCATTGAGTTCAAAGAATCAACAAGCTTGATAACACTTATAAACACTACACTGTGTCTAAGCATTGGGCTAATTCATGCATTTATACAAGATTAGTCAATAACGTTCAACGCTTATTAAATTCTTTCAATTGCTACGTAAATAAACATGACAAGGAATTTAACATTATCACATTTACCAAGCACTCATCAAATTATCAACAACATTAGAAGCTCCAAATCATGATTTTAGATTTCATATCAAAGAAGGGACAATTAGCTACTTTCTCCAAACCCTTAACACATAATCATACAAGCAATTCAACTTCCAATATCATAAATGAATTCAACAACCCATTTCAAGACTATAAATGCACAATATCAAGTAATTAAATAGCTTATAAATAGATCTCAAGACATAGGCTTGGAAGTCTAATCAATTATTCCCAAGGTTATGTTTAGCTACTGGAGTTCATACTAATTATCAAAAGAAAATCAAACATGAATTCAAGAAGGAACTAAGGTAGAAAATGGAACAAAACCTAGAGTTTTCGCTGCTGAAATTGGGGGAGAAATTTGGAGAAGAAAGAGAAAAGTGAAGAGTATTTATAGTACAAAAATCCCAAAAAATAAGTCTGGGCAGACGACCGTCGCGACTCGTGACACAAGCGTCGCGATTCGCGATGGCCAGAGTACTTTGCCCTTAAGTGACTTCTTCTCTTTGGTCTTCATATGGTTGTCTAATCTTTCTTACTTCAGGTCTTCAAAAGTCTTCATGGTGTTCAAAATGGTGTCTTCAAGGTCTTCAAATCTTCAACATCTACCTCGTCTCACGAGATCCTTATTACAAGTGACTTAAGAAATAGAGCCGCTCTTAACTCTAGTAATATAATTTCAAGGTAAACTAGAGTATCCACAGCACAAAAGTCTACCAAAATGAGTATAAAAGATCACTAAAATAATTGTATAATATGGACACATAAAACCCCCCACACTTAAAGCTTACTTGTCCTTGAGTAAGAAAAAGTTCAAGAATATGAAGAAGTCCAAATGTTCCCATCCTAATTCTAATAATCCACCAAATCAAAATCACACAAAACTCTCAACTTTATAATTCCCCAAAAGTGTATATCGCACATAACCTTTGTTCCTAAATCTACCCATATATACACTATCAATTCCCTATTTCATAGAAGCATTTTCTTATCCCGAAATGATATTCCCCAAAAGTCAATGGTACCAAATTAAGCTAAAAACCAAGTATAAAATGTTCAAACATAAGCTTCACTTCATACCTATACATATACCTAAAAATGAAGCATACCAAGAATCAATAATTTCATACCTTGCTTCGTTTTCCCCACTAACTTACCCAATCCCAAGAAGTGCCATGATATTAGGCTACCCGATAAACCAATTTTCAACCGCAACCTTATAATACCAATACCGGAAAATGAGTAGATAGTAACAAAATTCCATTTTCTTTTCTATCTTTCTCTCATTTTGCCAAGGAGCTCTTTTGGGTTTTCATCCTTGCCACATATCATGTGTCTTAGGTTCACATATGTCCCACATTTAGCCTCTCATTTTCGCGTAATCCGCCCTTTCAGGTTTTCGACTAATGCGGAGCCCCAATGTTTCCTGAATTGCCCTCTCAGGCTTTCAACTTAGTGGGTTTATTTTTGTTCTTTAACTTTTTTTTCCAAAATTTTCAAAAGTAATGGATTTAACCCATAATTAAAAGAAAAATATCATGAATAAAAGCTAAAGTATCCAACATCCAATAGCAAACATCCTAAACATAAATTAACAAGAAATAAGAAAAACATTTGAAAGAAAACAAATCCAAACAAGTATTAGAAAAGCAAAAGCTACTCCCTCCCCACACTGGAATCCTACATTGCCCTCAATCAAAGACAAAACAACGCAAAGTAGGGGGTACGAAATAAACAAGTGCTCGCAGTCACTACTGTGAGGATGAACTACCATTTCCGTACCTCTGCTGGTAATCGGCTATTCATGCCTCATTCCTCATGTGTCACTCCCTATGCCTTGCTTCTTACATATCCAGTCTTGTGGGGCCACCAGCCTATATTCGCATATCCCATAATGCGGATGCGAGCTGGTTGATCTCCTCGTCCATGTCAAAGAGGTTCTGCGACATATACAAGCTTTGGTTATACATCAAGATGTGCAAGCTTTAAATCAAGTATGCTAGAGGCTGCTGAGTGTGGACGTGACTTCCTTACATCAGGTCTGGCATCATCAGATCTGGAATCATCGGATCTGGCTGAGGTCGATGCTGAGAAGGCTGTGGTGACTGATACTGCATCGGGTCACCCTGCTGTGGATCCATAGCTAAGGTAATGACACCCTCATCGGAATGAATAGGGAGGTTTCTAAGCTTCCGGTCGAAACCCCTGGTGCACTCCCGATCTGGCTCGATCGCTATATTTGCTACCTATGTGTTCCACTCTAGCTTTGTACGCTGGGGATGTGGAAGCTTTATGAAAGGAAAGCTCCCGGCCCCGTACAACCAGTGGAATGAACGAGGATCAATGGTGGTCTTGATCAGATGAAAGTTGACCATACAGGTTCAACGTGATGCGGTAGGATAATCCTTGACCGAGCCGTTGAAGGATATCCGGTAACTCAACTTCTAAGTGCTCAGCCAGGAGTGTAATCATGCCCCAACCAAAATCTACCCCTTGTCCTTCTTTGATGCCTCCAAGATCCTCTCAACCCATAATGCTACCCAATATCCGTATGTCATCCCCTCACTGGTCAACTCCTATAAAAATTGGATCTCATCGTTGGGGACATTTGTTGCCTCAGCTAAAACAGAGAGTATAGGAGAGGAGACGATGCACATACCGCAGCGCTGGATGAATGATGGTGTTGTTCTTGTCCCGGACATTGCGCGCCTTCGGGCGATAGCATACCAAACTAGGAAGCTCTTCTCCATTGTAGGTATTCGTCTCTCTGGGTTCGAGCCTAGCCCTGATCTCCACGGTGTTCCACCCCAACACTGCCTCGATGTCTGAGAGAGTCATCTCATAGGAGCGGTCATTCAAGTGGAAACAAGAGAACCGCTCGCAAGGCATCTCATCCACCTCTATGTATGTATTGACCAAAGAAAGGAACTCCAATGTATACCGGGGATAGGTGGGCCCTCCTCTAGATAAGAAACCTCCTAGACCCTCTTTGTCGAGGAGGCACAGGATCGGCTCCCTGAGTTGTAAAGTGTCCAGAGTCGGTTCATCTGCGAAGATTTTGGAAAAAATGAAAATTTTGGAAAAAAAGTATACCCGACTAAGTTGGAAACTCAAAAGGGAAACTTAGGAAAAAAATGGAAAGAAAGCCCAGATAGGTCGAAAGACCAAGGTGAAAATGAGAGCTAGGCCAGGCGAGGTTGGAAAACCTAGGCAAAAATGAGAGGCCGTGTGGAAAAAGGTGAGCTCACCATGTGTGAATGCCAGGACGAAAACCTGAAAAGGCTCCTAGACAAATGAGAGAAATTGAGAGAAATTAGAAATGGAATTTGAATATATTTTGGCCATCTTTGGTGGTTTCTTCACCAACATCTCTTGGATTGTCTTCGGTGGCTTCTTCGGTGGAGTAAGCTAGTTTTGCACTCATCATTCTACTTTACCAATTTTTCACTTTTTCTTTTATGTATTTTTTTTGTATAGGTTACTTTAGCAACTTCAAGGAGAATGAGAGTTGTGATATTCTTACAATATTTGGGGGAACTAGGGTAGCTTAGGAATAAGTTGAATGTATTGGTTAACTTATCCCTGCATGTTACATTTCTTTTAGATCTTTTCTCATTTTTGTTTACTCGAGGATGAGTAAATGTTTAAGTGTGGGGGGATTGATCTGCACCTTTATGCATGCATTAACCAATGCCTTCGTCACACTTCTTATCATGTTTTCTTTGGTTGATTCCTAGTTTTAGTTAGGTTTACACAAAAAAAGGTTTAGACGACCATTATTGGTTTTCTTATCTAAATCCTGGGTTTTGTACACTTAATTAAAGATAATGGACACTTTGTATTCACGGGAACCTAGATTCTCCTTTGTGATCTTACAAGTAGGTTGCTCATGAGTACCTTTTTCATCATCATTTTGTAGAATGCCATCCGTGAGGGCTGTAGAAGATATTTGAAGGCCATTTGCAAGGATGGTAGAAGATATCAAAGGTTATTCGCGAGGATGGTAATATATTGAAGGATACAGACTCTAAAATGTGGTAGTCGATGGAATAAAGCCTGCAAAAGGTGGATTCAAAGTTCAAGAAGGCCAAGAACAGAAGACGGTGCCAGCCGGTCGGCCAACCAGCCGACACGATCTGTGCATGAGGTCAACTTCAACCATGCACAGTCCGTGAAAGTGGTTAGCATGGCCCATAAAATTTTACATGGGGCATGCACCTTCGTGCGTGCCACTACACCAGTGCTTCAAAATCCTAAACAGCTAAGTATGGGAGCGGATCATCCCATTTTGCAAGAATCATGCCTTTCCAAGTTCCAAAAGTGAATTCCAGCACACGGAGTGTGAACAATGGAATGGGCCACCCCAATGTTTTGAGAAAAAAAATTCCTTCCAGCTGATAGGCCACACCAAATGACACTGTGTGCGCAAATAATAAGTGAAGACTGCCCACGGCCCATGCAGGTCGGTGAACCTTGCCTTTAACGAAGTTGAACGACTTGTCAGTCTTTGGAGCCCTTCCTGCATGAGGCTACACGGACCGTTCCACGGCGTAGTCCTCATTTTGTACGAGCTTGCAGAGACTGTGCAGTTTGCCACTGGCCACGCAAATTGTGGCTGCAAGGGTCTTTAGGCCATTTTATGGCCTTTTTCAAGGCCCAATTCCCTATTTCTATATATGGACCGTTGTCTACTAGGTTTAAGTTTATGCCAATTTGTCATCTTCAAGAGTGGGTTAGAGAGAGCAAATACCCTTCCTTCTTTCTAGGTTCTTTTCCTTTCTTCACTTTATTTTTCTTTTGCCCAAAAGTGTTGAATCCATTGAAATACATAGGTTCAATGCTTAGGGAGTAGTTAATTACC
>JAUOBV010344002.1:0-10833 GCA_032360425.1 Rubia occidens | reverse complement strand
CTACTTGTCTGTTAAAATTTTTGAACATTGACAACGTATTTGAATAGATATATGAACAATAATATTATTATATGAGATATTGTTAAATTCGTCATAACATGTAATTTTCAAATATTATCGTTTATGTATCATTATCAACGTAGTTGCATATATTTACAGTCAAACATGTTTTTTGAAAATCTTGAAAAAATACGTGCAAATTTTACTTGAACGGGGGAGTAATAGTTTTTTCAAATATATATAAAATTTAAAAATAATTAAAATTATTGTGCATATTTAAGTTCAAATATATATGTATAAATTGTTATATAAGATAAAAATTAATTTTCATATACTATATTATTCGAATATTGTACAATATTTTTTGTATTATTTAATGATAAAATATTTTGACATGTCATATTGAAACTTGATTTACGATGCCTGCATTAGAGACCAAATTTTCATCAATATTTGTTATCAATATTTTTTTATCTACCTCACACATAAGCCCAATCATAATTCTCCATGTGGCTCCTATATTTGCGGATGACGCTCTATGCCTTGGAGATGCTCTTACTTGAAAGTTTTACAAATATTGAGGGTGATGATGATTTTAATGATATATATGTTCAATTCGTGTTTGTGATATGGGATTTGATTATTGTTGATTGAATGGTCATGGGTTGCATTGTAATTGACTTGTAGGATAATAGATCGAAATGAGCTCATTGGTAATAATCTTAGAGAATCGCCCGAGTACATGTCATTGGTAGAATCATTTATTTCTTTAGCTTTTGAAGATGCTTCTAAAAAAGGTGTGGTGTGAGCACGATGCCCGTGTAAGGATTGTAGAAATGATGCCTATTTAGGGAGGAAAAAGATGTGTGAACATCTCGTAAGGAGGGGGTTTCAAACTACCTACACTCGTTGGTATGGCATGGCGAAGTAATTGAGGATCCCTCTGAGACGATTGAATTGGCCAACACGAAGGTGGGAAATGAATTAGATGGCAATGTGGAGTTTGATAAAATGGTGGAAGATATTGCAAGAGAGTTCATAGGTAAACCCGAGTCATTACAAGTTCTGATTGATGATAAAGGGACGCCTATTTACAACAGTTCTAAACACTCAGTTTTGAGTGCCACCTTGCAGATAATGAATTTGAAGTCTAAATTTGGATGTACTAATAAGTCGTGATGACCGAGGCTCTCGAGTTGTTCAGGGATTTGCTTCCCGTAAGTGACTGTCCAATAGGTTTTATAGTAAAAAACAATTTTATGCCCAATGGGATTGGAATTACAAAAAATTCATGCTTGCCCAAACGATTGTTTGTTGTACATGGGAAGATAAAGATCGAGAAACATGTCGGGTATGTTGTGAGTCTCGGTACAAGTTGAAGAGCGGTAGAATTACGGTGGGTGCGGAAGTTGTATCCAAATCAAAGAAAAAGACACCAGAAAAGTGTTATGGTATCTCCCTATCATTCACCATTTGAAGAAGTTGTATGTGTGTAGGGAAGATACAAAGTTGTTGCATTGGCATGCGAATAGGGTCCGGCCAGTGGATGATGTGATAATACATACTTCATATGGTGAGAAATGGAATAAAATCGATGCTTTATATCGCGAGTTTGGCAGTGAATCCCAACATTTGAGATTAGGGTTGTGTACGGATGGTTTGAACCCATTTGGTGATATGAGCAGCACATATAGTAGTTTGCAAGTTATGTTGGTCATTTACAACCTTTCGTCTTGTTTGACCATGAAGCTTAAGTATGTTTTGTTATCTTTGATGATATGAGGCCCAAAGCAACCGGGTAATGATATTGATGTGTATCTTCCTCTTCTAGTGGAGGATTTGGTGACTTTGTTCACAAATGGTGTTCAGACTATGATGGTTTGGTTGAAGATTTCTTAACTTTGAAAGCTATGTTGTTTTGCACCATCAATGAATTTCCATCATATGGAAATTTGTCTAGGTATTCTGTGAAAGGCCACTTACATTGTCCTTTTTTTGACAAGGAAACTGATTTTTGTCAATTGAAACACGGTTGTAAAATGGTTTATCAAGGACACGGGAGGTTTCTTCCAGGGGCACCCATGGTGTTTGGCAAAGAAATGCTTCAATGGAAAAGTGGAGGTTAGAGAACCACCTGTGCCACTAAATAGTACACAGATTTTTTATCATGTGAAGAACTTGCCCAATGATTTCGGGAAGAAGAAAATAAAAGCAGTCGTTGATGGTAAATGCTCTATTTTTTAATCTACCTTATTGGAAGCATTTGGATGTTTGACATTGTTTAGATGTCATGCACATTGAGAAGAATGTTGTCGATTCCTTGATTGAGGCGGTGTTAAATACCCCTGGAAAAACAAAGGACATGTTTGAAGCTAGGCTTGATTTGCTTGAGATGGGAATTTGGAAGAACCTGGGGCCAGTTACTTCTGGGGAAGATTGTTATTTTCCCCTTGCATGCTATTCTATGTCGTAGTCGGGGAAGAAATATTTTTGTGATACATTGAGTAGTGTGAAGGTCCCAGATGCATACTCATCCAACATTAGCACTTGTGTGTTAGTGGAGGAGTTGAAGTTGGTTGGGTTAAAGTCACACGATTGTCATAACCTAATGTAGGAATTGAATGTCATTGCAATTTAAGCTTCACTGCCATCACATGTAAGAATGTGCATTACGAAACTATGTTTGTTTTTCAAGTCGATTTGTTGCAAGAGTATAAGTATTTCGAAGTTGAAAGAAATGATTGTTGAAGTTTTATGTCAGATGGAAATGTATTTCATGCCCTCATTCTTTGACATTATGGTCCACCTGAGTGTTCATTTGGTTCGGGAGATAAAGCAATGTGGTCCAGATTTTTTAAGATAGATGTACCCCTTTCAGAGATGCATAAATATATTCAAGCATTTTGTGAAAATTTGGTATAGGTCAGATGCTAGTATTGTGCAGCGTTATGTGACAGGGGAGGCCATCGAGTTTGGTACGAAAATATGAAAAAAGTTGAATCTGTTGTTGTTCCAATTGGTAGACTGGGAGGTTGAAAGGTGCAGGGGTGAGATAGGGTAAACTTTTCAGTCCTAGTGCTGAAGATTTATTTGTTGTCCATCTTTACGTTTTGGGTAACCATGAAGATGTTGTCCCTTACATCGAGGTTCATATGGATGTCATACAAGTAGGGAACCCAAATTTTAATAAAGCTCAGGTCCTATAATTACATACTAGGACATTTGCTTCATGGTTGAGAGATCACGTAGATGTTGAGGAACATCCCTCGAAAGGTAAATGGTTGGCTAGTAGACCATTGGGAATTTTATTGACTATGGTGGTTATGACATTAACAGTTTCACCTTTACCAGGAAATCAATGGATGATAAGTGTGTCTCTCAAAACAGTGGAGTGACACTCGTATTTGAAGCTTTGCATGTTGGAAGTGGTAGCTACGACAATCCTATGTACGCTCAAAAGTTTTACTTCGGGACAATTTTTGAAACTAGGGAGATGGACTATGTCATGATGCGGTTTCCCATTTTTAAGTGCCAGTGGGTGGATATAAACAATGATCAGTGCAACGAGGATTTGGGTTTCACCCCTGTCGATAGGAGTAGGGTGGGCTAGAAGGACGATTAATTCATTCTGGCATCTCAAGCGGATCAAGTTTTCTATGTCAGGGATCCAGCTGATCTTAGGTAGGATATTGTTATCAATGGAAAATGTGCTTTTGTTTTAGAGATTGAATTAGAGGAAATCATTGGATTCAGACAACATACTATGAGTGGTGAATCTAAAGATGTTATTTCCTTGAGAAGGATGATCATGATGAATGTATATGAGTCTTCATGGTTTCCTTGGCCGCACTAATCATGATGAATGTATGTGGGTCAAAGTTAGAGGGAAGATCAACCGTAGAAGAAAAAAATCGAAGAAGGTGGTGAGGAATTGGAAACATACATGAGGTTGGTTTTGTCATTTGTTGCGTATGGTAGTTTTGATTATCTAATTTGTACATTTTATCTCTGGAAATGATAATTGTATTAATGAACTAAACATAACTTTCCACACTACTTTCGATGAGTCACTAAAAAATTGTCACCAAATGAAAAATATTAATAATAATTAGGAATAACTTTAATGCCGTCAAAATGCTTAAATTGTTCACAAATATAAATACTTAAATTGTAGAATCTTAGATCCTAATAACATCGTCAAAATACATAAATTGCTCACAAATAGTCATTCTTCAACATCTTCAATATCGGTCGTCGAAGTCGATCGGTCGAGTAGTGGGCGGGAGGTTGATGCGAGGTGTCGCTTGTACGCCCTTTGTGATTTTTCCATGAATTTGATCTTGACCTTCATTTGCCAAAGTTCTTTTCACATCCACTTGTAGCAATCCTTGAAACCTTTCATATAAGCTTTCCCGGTACCTACAAATTGACAGAACAACAATTATAATATGTAAAAGAATGAAAGAATTTGTACAAAATGTGTTATTAATCAAATGTAACTAACCTTCCTCAATTTGTGACATTTTATTAGCATCGGAAACTTTCAATGTCTTATGAAATCACTTGTGATTGCACAACACCCAATCCTTCTTCTCGAAGTAAGTTTGTCAAAATACTTCGAATCATTTTCCTCCCCGCTGATAGTCACCCCCTGGACCTTCTTCAATAAGAGAGTGATCAAATTCCCATAAGGGAGGCTTTTGATCACCTTATTTGAAGTTGAAATGTACAACATATGCCAAAATATTTCAGCCCCGGGATTTATTTTCCTACCCTCCATGATGTAATAGAATAGATTGAGCGTGGAATAATTAGGCTCGGTTATATGTCCAGCCGAGGGAACAAGAGTTGTAGCTATAATCTCATAAGTGATACGTTAGTCAATAGTCAAAACAAAAGGTTTTTGGCCTTCCTAAATCCTTTCTATTGCGTAAAAAATATCTCACGCTACAATCCACAGGGTCCACAAAAGGGTAATTAATATGCAACAACCACTTCTCCCTATGGAAAACATCATCTAATTATGGCCCATCTAAATCGTTCGGAAAAATATTCTTAGGTTGTTCATAAGGGAACTTCAACAACTTATTTATAGACCACTGACCAATCAGAATGTCAATGCCCCTAACCCTAGTCTCATAGTCACCGTTTACAAATTCACGTAAATTTGCATAAAATTGACAAGTTAAGTCAAAGTATGCACTCTCATTACAAGAAAGCAATTTCTTGACATGTTGTTTGCTAAACTTACAAAGGGGGTTGGATAAATCTATTGCTAGATATTCACTAAAATCAATAATTTAACAATCCAATAGCTTCCCCTTTTCACACAATGCTTCATAACGTGTTCGAGCAAAAGGAAAAACAAACCTTGTATCTTCGTTGCGGGATGTGTTGCAAAGTGTCGAAGATACGAATTTATAGATGTTGCTCATGTACTCACTCCTAACTAGCTAATGGAAAGTCCAGGTCCGTCCACGGAGATACTAGAATTTAAAAGTTAGCTTTACACAACCCACAATTAGGCGGCACTCTGATTGTGTATCGGGAATAGCTAGTGCTTTAAACAAGTAATTAGGGGGAAGGGTTTGTACCTAACACTACAAATCGTGCAAGCAATAGAGATTAAACCTATACTGAACTAATCTTGCGGGTATTTTGCGTAACATGACCGTTTAATGACTTTGATCCTAGATTCTATCACATATAACCATATAAACCTATTCTTATGCCTATGTCACATAGTGTGGAGATGGCCGGGAATCCCAATGTTTGTCTCACAAAGGTTCGTCTCCCCCTCAAGAACCAACTCACCTTATCCATAATTAGGGAATGAGCGTTGATCCCTTACGATACCGTAATCGATGATAACGCACCCCTGCTTAAAGGATCTCAGCCTTGCGTAGGTCACAACCGTTAGATATGAGAGTGAGGACAATACGTCCCGGGCACTCCACTATGGACACCAACTCTAGGACTTGAGAGGCAAGGGATTTGGCCTCTCTTGATGATTCTAGGGTTGCCACGACCCTGGTCACTACAAACTAAAATGCTTATCTATTAGGGTAAGCCAAGGGTTTCTCCTTGCTATGAATTAGTCCAGTCCTCCTAACAATCACTCACACAACTAGCTAATTAGAATTAGAGTCTAACAATCACTTAGGTACTCTCAAGGTCTCATGAATCACTCATCTCTCCAGCATTCTAGAGCATACAATAGACCTAATCTAACACTCCCAAGATAGAATTTTAGCCTAGCGTGATATTACACTGTGCATAGAATTATAGATGCATCATAAAACATGGCATGGCATAAATCATACCTGAATGAGAAATGCAAATGATACACAAGTATTCAATGGATAATTTAAAATAGGGTAATTTAAAATCTCACAAAATCATAATCTAGTCATGAATAAAAATACTTCCCCAAGATAATAACTACTCCAGAGACATTAAATCCAAAGCAATCAATGGATTTAATGCCATAAGGCAAAACCTAGAGAAATAAATTAAGAGAGGAGACAACCTCTTTTTTCCTACCTACTACTAAAATAATGACTAATGAAATGGTTTTTTTAAACCCAAGAATACTAAAGGTGGCTTATATAGTAGGTAGAATTGAGCTTTAGGAAAGGCCCAAAAAGTAAGGAAAACCTAGCAGTCACAATGACACAGGCTATGCAATACTGAATGACCCATGCAAAATCATGCGGGCTTTGGGATGGATGCATTCCCGGGTTGTTGTAAGCACACGAGATGTGCAAATCTGCACGTCCTTCCGTCTAGAGCGTGTCTGCCATCTTGTGAGTGTATGGGATATGCAAGATTGCACATCCAGCGGCCTGGAGCTGTGGTTACTCCATTCTTAGTGCATGTGCCGTACTAGTCTTTGCCTCTTCTGGACTTAGCTCCTCTTCTTTGACACATCCATCTACAATCACATTTTTGGCCCGTGGCCTTCAGTTTTCTATCATCCTTACGAATGTCCCTCTTCAATCTACCATCATTCTTGCGAATGACTTTCTAAAAGCTGTCTGAAGTGCCTAACAGTAATATACAAGTAAAGCTCAAAAAATGAATCTCGATGCTCATCGGGACCAAAATTCCATTAAACCTAAAGTAGACTACGAAACGAGGGATTTAGATATGAAAACTGCAAACGGTTATCTAAACCCCTTACTGTGTAAACCTACCTAAATCTAACAGTCTATCACACAAAATATAATAAAAGAGATGTTAAATGCATAAGAAAATACATGTATTTGACGTCTCATCAAATCCCTCACAGTTAAACATTTACTCATTTTCGAGTAAATAAGAACAAGTAGAGATCTAAGAATACAATAGCATGCACATGTTTTTTCAAAACACCTAACATTTTATTCCTATACTACCCTAGCCCTGAAGACATAAGAATCTCTCACACTCTCATATCCCAAAACACTAAAGTAATCTAAACTCCCATCATACCAATTCTAAAGGTGAAGCATACAAAATTTATCTGCAAAGCTAGCTTACTCTACCAAAGAAAATACCAAAGAGGGAAATCAAGAGAAGCATAGCATAAGTTTCTATTTCTCTCATTTTCTCTCATTTTTCCTCGAAGCCCTCTCGGGTTTTCATCCTAGTTTCACACATTTTTTTATTCTTCTAAGATCAGCCTCACATTTTTTTTCACACCATTTTGCCTCTCATTTTTTCATAGGTTTTCAAACCAATCCAGGCCTTTCCCCTTTCCCCTAAGTCACCCCTCTGGATTTTGGACTTAGTCGAGTATATTTTTTCACTTTTTAAAATTTTCAATTTTTTAGTGGCACAGAATGCCCCAAAATAGGCTTCATACTACATGGAGAATAAGGAAAAACAAGCACTACAAAATGTTTCAACATCCCAAAACTATAATGAAAAGGTTCCCTCTCACCTATAAAATAAGTGTTCAAAACAAGAAGAAAAAAAACAAGTTTTCAAAAAAAATGAGGGAGAAGAAAAGAGAAATAGTAGTCATCATCACTCAAAACAAATTGGAACATGAAAGAAGCCACCCCATGGAGTGATCCAACTCGCTCCCCTACACTTAGTTGATGCATTGTCCCCATTGCATGTGACCAAGTTAGGAGAATGGTTGGAATCACTCAACCTTCTCAATATCATCTGCCGCGTCTGGCTTTATTCTCCTACCCGTGAACACCGTTGTGAGGGTGATTATCCCCAATGCCCGCAACTCGCATCCTCTTGATGATATCCATCATTTCATGGTAAAGGTAGCCAATATCTATCCTAAGGTACTAAATCTGTTCACCCACATGGTCAAACCCGTAATCTGTCTCCACCTCATGGTCATCAAACCTATCAGTGAGGTAACTCACTCCCTGTGTCATCCCAAAGATAGATTCACCCACTCTCTCGTCCAGTTAGGCTCCTGAGATGGCGGTTATGAGTAGCTAGACCATATGAATCCCGATGAACCCATGCTCCTGGAACGGGCTATACCGCGGGTACCCATGAGAGTAAGTACTGGGCTCGACATGTTCTCTGAATTAATCAAAGTAGGTGAAAATGCTATGTGTGGCTGGTTATGTCTGCCGCGAACCTCTAGAACTCTGTCAATGATAATGGTAAGCAAGCTCTTTTATGTAAATAGGACCTGAAAGAAATGGTGGATACATGGCATGATGCTCAAACTGATATGATTGTGCTAATGGCTATCCCGACAACTAATGCTCAATTCCTGGAGACTGATCTAACAAATTATGCGCAAAGGTTTGTGTTTATGGCGGTGGCTGAGACACTAATTGTCGCATTTATGGGTGAACCGATTCTTATCTATAGGAACTCTTCCATCACCTTTCTCCTCGGCTAGCTCATAGATCATGGTCAGGCTCAATGATAAGGCTATGAAGTGTGTACGATTACATGAGCATGGTCCTCGTACTCTGGGGAAGCCTAATAAATTTAGCACCTTATAGCGCCAGTTGAACTGACCACCCTCTATCTGAATCATCTTCTCCTTCACCAAGACACCTATGATGGGGTTTGTCTGCTACACTGGGGTTTGTCTGCATCCCTTCGTCCATTGGGAAACCATAATGAGAAGCCACGAGCAGTATCAAACCCTAAAAACTATCTTGTCCCCTTGTATCATTGACGATCAATAACACTGGGCAATGAAGATCGCCACATTATTCGGGTAGGCATGCTCATGCAGATTGGCCACAAAAAAGGCAATCATCATGGATCAGTGCGGTTGCCTCTCTATGGCCAAGTACCACAATCGTTAGCAGCCTCGTTATATATCTTAGTGTCGGATGCATAATGTCATTATTCTTGCTCGTCTTCTCCCGCGATCGTCGAATGATGGTGAACCAGAATGGTCCCAACTGAAATCCCCAGCTATCCATGGCATTTTTATGCACATGGCCTTTGTGCTTCTACCCGAAGTACGTGGCAATGTTTTTGTAGGTCATCGTGCAGAACTGGTCCCCCAGATGAAATTGTGCCCCTTGGCGGCCCAGCCTATTGGTCTATTTCCTTACAGTGGCAAGGAAATCTAGAGTATACCTCAAGTATGTTGGGGCTGACTTCTAGACGAAGCCCTCTAGACTGATCTTCTCTAATAAAACCTTTACTGGTTTGTAGAGCTCGAGGTCTTTAAAGACCCACTTGCATACAAACCGAGTCCCGAGGATGGGGCATCTCAATATATGAGCCCATCGATCCTGGTGATCAGGTTTGAGCCTTTAAAATCTCAAAAAGGCAGTGCTAGGGCCATCTCTAAAGACACTTTTCCAAGGTATATCAACGGAAAAGAAACACCACTACAGAAATAGACTTAGGCACAGTCCAATAACCCATCACAATCTAACTATCCTAAAAAATTCAACCAAATCATTCCAAAAACCAAGCAAAACAATAATCCAATCCTAAGCTCTAATCCCAAATCCAAAAAATCTAGCATGCAAATCTAAATTCAAAAGCCAAGAATTTTCTATATTCAAAAAGAGAGTAATTTGGCAGAATACCTCATTGGAGACAGGAGATGGATTTCGATGATCTGAATCTTGTAGAAACTAAAGAACCCGTCAAGAGCAAAACCCATCGATCCCCAATGCTCAAATCAAGAAAAAAATTGAGCTCTTGGGAGAAACAGCTCAAAATGACCGAATTGGTCTTTCTCAGATCTTGAGGGGATTTTTAGTGTGTTTGTTCAAAATTGGATTAAGAGTGTTTTAGAACAAACTATTTTGAATTTGGATATGAAACGAGGGAGTTATGGATCAAATTGTGGTCGAGATAGGGTAGTTTGGGAAATGTGGGGTGAGAAATCTGCAGGAGAGCATAAGCTTCTTATAGGTACCACTTGCTAGCCCATTGGCCAATTGGGGTGGCACGGGGTTGCATTCATATGACACGACCATGCACTTTGAATGCCTCGCATTGTTCCTTTAGCACGAGGCTTTGCACGATCGTGTCTTTAGAACAATTCTAGGCTCCTTCCTCTATTTTTGTCGCAAACCAATCCCTACAACAAAAAAAACCAAATACCAAGCATAATTATGTTCCAACTCAAAACATTGATGGCTAATTTCCATAAAACACCACCAAATTACATCCCAAAAAGTCACGATAACAAACAATCTACTCAAAAATCATGGGGTTTGGTTCTCCTCCCTGTCTGCCATTTTGAGCTTCACGAACCATGTACGTCTACATGGTCCGTGAGTTGGAATCCTCCTAAACCCCATTTTCTCACCTTCCTCTAAAAACCATATGCTTCCTACAAAACAAACATGCACACCAAGTTTAATAGTGTTCCAAAACCAAAACTAAAAA
>JAUOBV010343787.1:0-10833 GCA_032360425.1 Rubia occidens | reverse complement strand
CTTTAGATTATTCAATACACTCTCAACACAAGGCTTATACTAACTTAAGCATCGGAGTGTTTACCCCCCGGACACCGAGGGCATTGTCTTGCAGGTCGGACGCGAATCAAGGGTTCACGAAGAGAGGCTTCTACCGGTGAAAACAGATTCATCAGGCTTGGTAGTGACCGAAATGCTGATGTGGCAAAAATTGCTTCAACTCGCGAAAAGAGAATTGCTGGCGAGAAAACCAAATATCTCGCAATAAACTAATTAACTCACGACAAATTAAACAACTCCCGAGATAAAACATCAGATTGCGATATTAAAATTTAATTGAACTTTAATTCGGCCCAATCTTTTAATAAAAAATATTGAGCCAACATAAAATACGACTACAACTAAAGATCTCTTTGGTCGATTTGCTCTCCTCTTATTATTCATTGGATGATTCATATGGAATTCTCCATTGTTTCCATACGAAAGAATTATGGATACAAACTTTAATCATACGTATCTCATTTGGTATCCAAACAATTGTCATTGAACTTCAGCTCCTTAAATCTACTATATTTTCAGCCAACTGCAAAATTAAAGGTCTAAACGGGTATGTGTTTTAGCTTATTAAATTAACATTTTAATTGGGTATTTTTAGCCTTGAAATTGAATTGATTCGAGTTATAAAGTTACAACCCACAAAAAATAACCGAGGTTTTAAAAACTTGCGAGATCTAGATGTGTACTAAGTTTGATCTCCATTTGCACTCCTATAACAAGGATCCAGGTCCTCATGATATGATCAGTCGATTAATAGGTGATATTCTCCTTGTTATTTTATCATGTCTAACGACCAAGGAAGCTGTGAAAACTAGTGCACTCTCCACCTGATGAGCGACGATGTTGTGGCATATTCCTAACCTATATTTTTGTAGGATTTAGAGAATGGTATGTGGGGGATTTGTAAATAAGGAGTCATCTTATATACTGGACCAGAACGTTTTAGGACCAAAACCGGAATGATAAAAAATCTTGGACTGTAAACTCGACCTATTAGGGGATATCTAGGTCCAAGACAAGATCAGAATAATTCCAGAGTTTGACGGGTCCCGACCGGTTGGACTGGATTTTAGTATACTTTAATTTTTTCATTAAAATTTTGTGTTGGAAAAATTTGTGTCATTTTTTTAATCTTTAAAAGATAGTGAAGTATAATTTATTATAAAATTTTAGCACAAAATAATACTAGGCATCATGAATAAATCTAAACTACTAGAATATTAACTTTATTCATTAGAATTTAAAATATGAATAAGAGCAAAATACCGGTCCATCTGGTCCAGACCAAAAATATATGATCTCGGACCAGATTGGTGTCCACGCTATGGGGCACATGTACTGCACATAAGGGTTGTGTACAAATTGTGTTATGTAAAGACTGTGTTGTGCACATACTTTGTTGTGTACAGACTGTGTCCGTGCAACGGGGCACCTAGACTGCACATAAGGGTCGTGTATAGACTGTGGCGCATGAGGTCCACATCTCCATACGCTGGCTTGCTAAGTGTTTTTGTTTAAATTTGAACTTCTATATATATGTGTGTGTGTGTGGGTGTGTGGGTGTATATGTGTGGTAGACGATAGCAGGCCTAAAGAGGAGATAGTGGGGACTCCAGCTCCGCCAATCCTGAAATTTCATATTCTTTCTCCATGTATGTTGGTCTTTAAAACAAAAAATTTCAGTCTCCATGATGTTATTACATCCATGTGTCAACGACTTATTTTTTGGATATGAAGAAAAAGAATATTGGATTTTGGTAGTTGGATGGCTTATAACTTTTCATAATATTTTCATATTTTTTCAAGGGTGAAAGATCAAGCTATGACTTTCATAGTAGATGAACTATATATCGCAACCTCTAGAAAACTGATTAGGCATTTTGATGGCTTACGCCCTAACTTGAAGGTCAAATCCTTAAATCTACTATATTTTTAGTCAACTAAAAATTAAATGTCAAAATTGGCATGTATTTTAATTGATTAAATTACCATTTTAGTTAGGCTAGAAATTGAATTGACTCAGATTAGACAGTTACAACACAGAAAAAATAACCAAGGTTTTAAAAATTTGAGATCTAGTTGTGCAATAAGTTTGATCTCCACTTTTAGTCTTGTAACAAGGAGCCAGGTCCTCGGGAATTGATCAATCGATGGCTGAATGATATGTACCTTGTGATTCTATCTCATTTAACAACTGAGAAATTAAGCTATGACAACTAGTGTACCCTCCACCCGATGAGCGATGTTGTGGTGGCATACTTCTAAGCTTTATTTTTGTAGAATTTTTATAATGGTACATGGTGGATATGTAAATGAAGAGTCCACTAATTTACTAGACCAAAAATGGTTAGGATCAAAATTGGAATGACAAAAAATCTAGGGCCACGAATTGGACTTGTTAGGGGATGTTTAGGACTAGGATAGGATTGGAATAATTCCTGTGTTGGACTAGTCCACACTGGTTGGATAAGATTATTGTATACTTTAATTTTTACTTAAAATTTTAGTGTTGGAAAAATTTGAATCAATTTTTTATCTTTAAAAGATAGTAAAGTATAAGTTATTAGAAATACAGAACAAAAAATAATAATAGCCGCCATGAAAAAATCTAAACTGGTATATCAACTTAATTTATTAGAATATAAATATAAATAAGAGTAAAATATAGGTCCATCCAATTGGGATCAGAAAAATGTGATATTGGACCAGACCAGACCAGACCAGATATTGAAATGTGAATTCTAGCAAGTTGGGTGTTTGTGCGATGGAGCACATAGACTGCACATAAGAGTCGTGCATGGACTGTGTCGTACACCCACGGTCCGCTTGCCCATATGTTGGCTTGCTAAGTGTTTTTATTAAATTTATTATCTTATCAAATATATAAATATTATATATTTATAAATCAATATTGTGTATATATATGGTAGACGATGACATCCTAATTTTTTTTTTAAAAAACCTCCATCTATGTTGGCCTTCAAAATAATTCTTGTTGATCTCCATGATGTTATTACATGACAAATAGTCTCGATGATGTTATTACATCCACTTGTCAACGATGTATTTTTTGGATACAGAGGAAAATAAAACTGGAGTTTGATAGTTAGATGGATTTTTTCCCCTTAAAATTTTGGCGGTGAAAGATCAGCATATGACTTTCATAGTAGATGGTCTCTATATTGCAACCTCTGGGGAACAATTTAGGCATTTTGATGGCTTAAGCCATAGCTTGAAGGTCAGATCCTCAAATCTACTATATTTTCTATCAATCACAAAATTAAAGGTCAAAATTGGTATGTGTTTTAATTGATTAAATTACCATTTTAATGGGGTGTTATTAGGCCAGAGAGGTTTTAAAATATTTCGAAATCTAATTGTATACTAAGTTTGATCTCCGTTTATAGTCTTGCAAACAGGAGCCGAGTCCTCATTATTTAATCAATCGATTTCCGGATGGTATGCTCCTTGTGAATTTATCTAGATTAACAACTGAGGAAGCTGAGAAAACTTGTGTACACTCCACCTGATGGGTGACGCTGTGGTGACGTACTCCGACGCTTTGTTTTTGTAGGATTTCAGGAATGGTACGTGGAGGATATGTAAATGAAGAGTCCTCCAATATACTAGACCAGAACTTGTTCGGACTGAAATATGAATGATAAAAAATCTTGGACTGTGAACTGGGATATTTAAAACCAAGACATAATCATAATAGTTATGGTGTTGGACTAGTCCAGACCGATTGGATTCATTTATAGTATACTTTTGTGTTTTAAATTTAAATTTTGGAGTTAGAAAAAATTTAATCAATTTTTTTATCTTTGAAAGGTAATAATTAAACTGGAAGTTATTTGAAAAATTCACCACGAAATAATACTAGCCATCATGCATAAATCTAAACTAGTATATAAACTTAATTTATTAGCATTTAAATATATATATATATAAGAATAATATACTGGTCCATCTAGTCCAGACCGGAAAATCCGATTTCGGACCAGACCGGACCTGAATCTTGAAAGGTTGGATGTTTGTGTGATGAGGCACACAGACCGCACATAAGGGTCATGCACAAACACGTCGTGCACCCACGGTTCGCACGTCCATGTGCTGGCTTGCTAAGTCTGTTTGTTTGATTTTGAACTTTCTTTTGTTATCCAATCAAACATGTAATTATATATATATATATATATGTGTGTGTAAAAATATATTTGTGTAGACGATAGCAGATCTAAAATGGAGACTACGGGAACTCTGGCTTCGCCAATCTTGAAATTTCAATTTCTCTCCATTTATGTTGGCCTTCAAAAAAATATTTGTCGGTCTTCGTGATATTAGTGCATGGCCTAACATATTAACGTACTCAAAAGAAACCAATCACTTTTCCATTAGCACATGTCTATATCTTTTCAAATAAGAAAATAACAACAAAAACACAAAAATCACGTTTCTAATATTAACATAATAAGGCAGTCAATCGTCAAATACACCAAATGAAATAGACAATGACAGTTGTCTACTGAAAAAAATCATTATGTTATTTTGCATAAGCTTTTTTCCCCCTTAATTAGATACTACAAGTTTGGAGGAAATTTGTCACTAACTACAAGGTCAGAGGAATATTACACACCAGTCCATACCCTATCAAAATTACTTGTACGTATGTATTTTTTTTTGTTTTCTACTTTGATAAAAAATAATGTGTAATTTTCATTCGTTTCATAATGAAGCTACTTATTTTAATATGAAAAAATTAATGAAAAAATCATTCTTTTCCTAAATCATGATTTTATATTAATTTCAATGCATGGAATAACCGTATGATATAAATATAACATATTTAGCGTAGCATTATAATAATTGATACTAAATATACCAAATATTTAATTGTTGAAGCGTACGGTATAATATTGTTGGCTAGCGTTGTTTTGTAAAGGAAAAAAACATTTTATACGAAATAGGAAAATTTGAATTTTTTATCAAATTTGTCCGCTAACTACAAGGTTGAACAAAAATTACACATCCATTTAAATTGTGTCTAAATTACATTTATATATTTTTATAATGAAATGATATTAATTAAATACGTCATATGTCATCATAGTATAAGTAATGATTTTATTTATAATAAGCTATATTAATTCATATGATATTGTGCTTCCTCGTATAAGTAGCAAGTGGGTTTTTTTTAATTTCATATGTTGAAAAGAAAATTAAGAGGTGGTAACTTCTTTTTATCATTAGTTACTATGCATATTAAAAAATTAGTTGCTAAATAAACTTATAATTTCAATTATTACTTTGTTTGAATATGAAGTGGGAGTTTATTGCTCATGGTCTTATTGTTGCTTTACTTGCTCAGTCTGAGCCCATGAATTATCGTTCTGCTCTTCAGGATCCAGATTGTGTTTCTGCCGTGGATGACGATATGGTGGCTCTTCGTGTCCAGCACACTTGGGACTTGGTGCCTCGACCTTCGGGTGCTAACATTGTTGGCTCCTAATGGGTCTATAGGCTCAAGTATCGACCGGATGACACTATTGATCGTCACAAAGCCAGACTTGTGGCGCGGGGTTTCTCACAGATTCTGGATTTTGACTTTGACCACACTTTCAGTCCCGTGGTAAAAGACTCCACCGTTTGGACAGTTCTCGCCATTGCCACGATGCGTTCCTGGCCACTTCATCAGCTGGATGTCACGAATGCTTTTCTTAATGGCATTTTCGATATTCCGGTCTATATGAAGCAACTCGTTGAATATCGGGACCCTGTTCATCCGGATTACATCTGTCGCTTGCGAAAGGCCATTTATGGTCTTAAGCAGGCCCTTTGGGCATGGTTCCATCATTTCGACATTTGTTTGATTTAGCTTGGTTTTCATCGCAGCTCAACAGACACTTCTTTATTTGTTCTTTTAAGAGGGTCGTCGTTACTGTACCTCTTTGTGTATGTGGACGACATTATTCTTACAGGAAACAACTCGACTCTTCTTCGCCAGTTCATTGATCGGAGACATTGGGAGTTTGCGATCAAGGATCTCAGTGGTCTTCATTACTTCCTTGGTCTTGAAGTTTTGCCTACTTCATCAGTTTTACTTCTTGGTCAAGCGAAGTATGCTTGAGACATCCTGACTCGAGTTGGTATGTCTGACACTGCATCAGTTTTCATGCCCTTTGTTCCTGGATCTCAGTTGCACAGTTCGACTAGTCCACCATTCAAGCATCCGACCATGTATCATTCTCTTGTTGGAGCTCTTCGGTATCTCACCATCACTCGCCCAGACTTGGGCTTCACGGTTAACACAGTCAGTCCTTATCTTCAAGACCCCAGAGATGATCATTTTGCTGCAGTTACACGGATTTTGAGATATGTTCATGGTACCCTCCATATCTGCCTTATCTTTCGTACTGCTAGTTCTCCTGAGGTATTGAGGTACTCTAATGCTGACTGGATACTGGTCGGTCAACTTATGGATATGCTATTTTTCTTGGTGGCAATTGGGTTTCCTAAAGTGCCAAGAAGCATCCCACTATTTTTCGTTCCAGTACAGAGTCTGAGTATAGGGCATTTGTCATCACTACTTTACAGTTTGTTTGGCTCACTCATTTGCTTCGTTATCTATGAGTTCCTTTATCTGGCTCACAATTGTTGTATGTGACAATGGCACCGCGATCTTCTTGGCTCACAATTCGGTGGCGCACAAGCAGGCAAAACACATCGACATTGATTACCATTTTGTTCGTGAGTTGGTGACATCTGGCAAGCTACGAATTTCCCACGTTTCAACTTCTCTTCAGATTGCGGACATCTTCACCAAGGGGCTCTTGCATCCGTTTTTTGAGTTTTTCAGATCCAAACTGTATTTCGGTGAACATCTAATGCTTCGCTTAGGGGGGAGTGTCCGAATAAATCAGTTAGATGATTAGATTAGATTTGATCTTATCTTATTGACTAGACTAGAGTTATATTAGGACTAGTTTACCTTATGCTTTGTACTCTCTATTTATTTTCTTCATTGTTAATGATCATGATTACCGAAAATCATTCTTTCAAAATTATTCCTTGACTAGGAACCAATAATCCCTATAATGATTCCTTTTTTCCCCCAAATTAAGACCCATCTCCTTATGGGTTTGGGGTTATTTAATGGATTCCCCAACCAAAATTTTAAAAGAAAAGTTACAAAAGAAAAGGCCCAACAGAAACTAAGACCTAGCATAGAAAAGGATAAAAGATTACAATGCTAGTAATATTTAGAGTGTGTTTCCAAAGCTGCACTCCTCCACCCCCGTATGAGAGTTAGTTGGCCAAACTTCCTAAAATCACTAACATTGTGTAGGTTTCTATCTGTGCTATCCTATCCTCAGATTCATCCTCCTGAAGTGTGGAAAGAGTTAGATCTTTTCTTATCAGAAAAGAGAGATGTTCATCTAGAATGAGTTCCTAAACATTTTTGGGGATTGAATGATAGTCTAGCGGTTGAACTCTAGTACTAATACCATGAGGTCATGGGTTCAATCCCCACCCAGGGTAAGGGGAGGGGTGGGATTTTATACGGGGCTCACTTGAGTTATTACCCTTTAAAAAAAAAGGAGTTCCTAAACATTTTGGTTTGCACCCCGTTTGGCTATGTAGTCCACATGCTGATTCCCTTCTCTGAAGATGTGATGAAAAGTGAAAGCTCCTTGGTGCATGAGTGCTGTGATTTTCCTGACTGTTTGAATCGTAGTCCATGGTGGTTCTTGGGTTGAGTTGATGATCGCAATTTCTTGGGTCAAGTCTGACTCCATGATGACTTGTTGAAACCCTTGTTAATGATTCAATATATTATTCTACAAATGAGTTAAAAAAATAAAACATGTATGATCCTTTTCTATTATTTGGTATGAACTAGGAACCAACGATCCCTAAAATGTTTAAAATCAAGAATATTTTTGTCATACTGTTTGAAAAGTTCAATGATTATTAGTGTAAATTATACCTTGAACGAACAAAATCAGGAACCTTTTTTATCACACTATTAAAAAAAAGTACTTCATTGGTGTCCATATTTGAATCAGGCATCGATCTGTATTACTTGGAAAGGTTTCTTTCACTCTAGGTGCGTATATGTACAACAATAGTTAAAACACGTGCATGATGCGTGCATATAGTGGTCGGCCGCATATTTCGGCTCTTGTATATAATATCTCATCTATCTGAAGTGGAAAACTCGAATTAATGTCATATATTTATAACATTTTCAATGGTAATCATGATCAAATATAATAGAGTGCAGTTTGGGTTATTTTTGTGCACTTTGATTGGTACAACAATTGTTAAAACACGTGTCTGATGTGTGCATATAGCAGCCGACTGCATATTTTGGCTCTTGTATATAAGATCTCATCTATTTGAAGTGGAAAACTCTAATTAATACCATATATTTATAAAATTTTCAATGTTAATCGTTGTCAAATATAATGGAGTGCAATTTGGGCTAATTTTGTGTGTATTTCTCGGATTTATTGCGAATGAAATTATGGTGGATTTCCATTTTTGGTTTAAATATTCAACGATCATGCGTGGCTGCTCGGTTGGACATCAAGTGTAAGTCGACAGTTTCATCACGTCGTAGCTTTTGTGTCCTCAATGCTATTTGAATATGGGAATTTTCTTATGGAGATGGACATTAAAGAAGCACTTGCTAATAAAATGCATGGCAGAAATCAATTTTCCGAGAGGAACTATGCCGGCGCTAAGAACCATATATGTGTCGAAGGATGACTATGTAGCACTGAGGCGGGGATGGGTACATAAATGGGTACGGAAACGGGGATAGGAACAAGGAAAATCCAAAAATTATGGATGCGAGTACGATAAGGGTACTGCTAAATTAATAGAGCATTTTAATATTATTAATAAAAATATACTTAATGATGCATATTAAGAGTGGTGGAAACATTAAACAAAACATAATTTCAAATTTAATTTATAAAAATTCAAACAAAACACATTATTGTGCTCTTCGCTCTAAAAATAAAATCCCATGCTTATAGGTTAGAATCCATCTTTTCCAACTTTACTCTTGAAAGAAGCTTTCTTCTACTTTTCCTTCTGTCTTTTTCTCTTCATATGCTTAAGTTTAAGCAAGGCCCACTCATTCACTCTCTTATGAATCCTCATCAACCTTAAGTAATTCATATTTATGTGACTTTCGAATATCTATCCTATTATTGGAAAACAAAGAACCCAGGACCTGGAATTCTAGAATTTCTTTGATAATCTGTAAAAGATAGCATAGAACTGCAAACCCAATCATTTAATTGACTCTAAGTTTTCATTCTTCGATCATTATATTATAAATGGAGCCAAATTGTCAGCAAGACCAGAGGATGGGTGTTGAGTACGCAAGATTAAATCCATATTCGTCTCCGAGACGTCTCCAGGAGCTTGTCTACCCTCCCACAAACAATCAGAAGTACCAAGGAATTTGGGGACGGCTGAGGGACATCCCAAAGCCATCCCCTCCCCCTAATTTCTATTTTATCAGGATTCCTATGTGAAGTTGTATACAAGAATCATTTATAAATGTGCATGATTCATTCATATAAAGTCTAGGTGTATTGGTTTTTGTAAACGAGATCTTGTCAACCTAAATTTATAAAAATATGAAAAAAATTATGTGTTCCTAACTTTTCAATATAAATATTCCAAAAGTTACTCTTTAGAAGGTACCTACTGTAAAAACATATGACATTTTTCACAATATTTAGTACCATCAGGACCCATTTCCTCCTTGCTTTGCTTGACAGGAAAATGAACTATCACCCAGTAGCAGAGGCTTAGCGGAAGAGATCATCGCCTGCTGCTCTTGACAGAGTACCATCAAGTATGCTTTATTAGGCTCAGGGAAGGAATCCAAGCCAATGATACTACTGCTAACTTGCCCAATTCAGGATTGAGCCCCATTAAAAATTGAATAGTCTGTTGATTGGAAATAAAAATCTTTATCACTTTGGCAGCATCACATGAACATGTAGGAAAACAAGCCAATGCATCTTTTTCATTCCAAAATTTTTTTATTGGGTGAAGTATGCAGTTACAGAATCATTTCCTTGGGTGCAATCATGAATTGCCTGCTTGACATTAAAGAGAGAGACGATATTAGATTGAAAAAAACGTTCCAAGAGTTCGAGCCAAATACCTCGAGCATCCTTGCAATGAATGACACTTTTAGAGATTTTCTTCCACCAATTGTTACGACACCAAGACAGCACACGATTGATCTGAATGGCGGAATATAATGGATTATTGGAATCCTTCCATAGTGCCTCGTCCTTTATTGTAACTCTAACATAGATAGGATTGGTAGAGAGTAGGAAATCTGTAATTCCGTCCTTTTTCTCTCCAGTGGAATCCGATCTTGCTCGGCCGTGGACGTAGCCAATTGGTGAACCACGTAAAATCTTTGTATTTGTTTTTCGCTTTATTTTCTTCGCTTGTTCTTTCTCGGGTATTCCGCACAACAAACTGGTATCAGATCTTTTGGTTAGATCTGTGGTGGGTCGATCGGATTTTAGGTTTATCAGATTTGGGGGTGGTCAGGTCTCAGATCTGATCGAGGAGAAAGATGGCTGCGTTAAACGTGAAGGTAGACAAGTTTACTGGGAGGAACAGCTTCAGTTTATGGTAGATAAAGATGCGAGCTTTGTTGAAGCAACAAGGGTTGTGGGCACCGCTGACGAAGGATTTCTTGGACGTTGGCAGTTCGGACATGGTGGGTCTGGAAGAAAAGGCGCATTCAACGATTAT
>JAUOBV010343463.1:0-10836 GCA_032360425.1 Rubia occidens | reverse complement strand
TATTGTGCCATCGAGAGGTGTAAGCATGTGTATTTCAACGTTAGTAGTTTGAGCGAAGAATATATTGGTTTCGTGGATGAGTTTTTGGAGCATGCTTTTAGTCGGGAGAATAAAATATTGTGTCCTTGTCGTGATTGTAGAAATCAGAATCGTACTGACAATAAGGAAATGCTGAGACTCCATTTGTATAGCAGGGGTTTGCAAAAGATTATGCAGTGTAGACGTTCATAGGGAAAAATCACCCCAGGAGGTTGTAATCAGTAGTGAGGAAGAGTGTTTCGAAGATGCAAAATTGAATGACATGTGCGAGGAGGTAGTGGATGAATTCAGAGGGAGGCACGAGGTTTTGGCAAACTTTCTAGGTGAGAAAGATAGGCCATTGTATTAAGGTTGAAAGAAGAAAGACATGTCATGTTTGATGGAGTTGTTTAATTTGAAAGGTGTTGGTTCATGGAGCGATACCACTATGAATAAATTTCTTAAGTTTCTGAATGAGAAGCTTTCGGCCGGTAATGGTATACTAGACAACCTTTATGAGGCTAAGAGATTTTTTTTGCCCGATGGAAATTGAATATGAAAAGATACATGCTTATCCAAACGATTGTGTCTTACATAGGGATGAGTTAAAGGATGAGATTGTTTGTCCCATATGTAATGGTTTCCTTTACAAGAAAAGGAGAAATGTGGCCGTCGGTGGAGAGCATGTTGTGTCGTGAGGAGACGGGTACCAGGCAAATGTATGTGGTACCTCCCGATTATTCCGAGGCTGAAAAGGTTGTTTGAGAATGCTAAAGATGCAAAGAACTTGACGTAGTATGTGGATAAGGGAGGTTGTGAAGATGATGAGATGATTCATCACCCAGCTGATGCAGACCAGTGGAAGAATTTTGATATGATGTATCCAAAGTTTGCTTCAGAACCTGGAAATTTGAGAACGGTTTTTGTACTGATAGTATGAACCCTTTTGGGTAATATGTCTTCGAAGCATAGTTTATGGCTTGTAATACTTTCCATTTACAATCTCCCCTCGTACTTATGTATGAAGAGGAAATGTGTTTTGATGCCTATTATAATTTTAGGGCCCAAACAGCCTGGAAATGACAACGACACTTATCTTGCCCCTCTGATAGAAGATTTGAAAGTGCTATGGTCCAACGATGCTTTAATATTTGATGGTTTTCTAGGTAAGGATTTTACCTTGAAGGTAATGGTTTTTTGTACCATAAATGATTTCCCGGCATACGCAAACCTTTCAGGTTATGCTGTCTTGCCCCTCTGATAGAAGATTTGAAAGTGCTATGGTCTGACGATGCTTTATGTTTGATGGTTTTCTAGGTAAGGATTTTACCTTGATGGTAATGGTTTTTTGTACCATAAATGATTTCCCGGCATACGCAAACCGTTCCGGTTATGCTGTCAAAGGCCACAAGACATATCTTGTTTGTGAGGATGGGACCAAATACCATCAGTTGCAAAATGGCTGGAAGACAGTATATCTTGGTCACAAAAAATTTCTCTCGTCGAAGCACAGGTTGCATGATAACACGATGGCATTCGTCGATGGCAATGAGAGAAGAAAGGAACCTAAACTGTTAAGTGGTGTGGTTGTTCTTATAAAGGTGAAGAAATTGGATTTCATTCTTGGTAAGAAGTCACAAAAGATTGGCGTGGCCGTAGATGGGACATAGAAGAAACGATCAATTTTCTTTGATTTCTCGTACTGGGGGAATCTTGAGGTTCGACATTATTTGGATGCCATGCACATTGAGAAGAATGTTTGTGAGAGTTTATTAGGCACGCTACTGAACATCCCAGGGAAGACTAAGGATAACTTAAATGCGAGGAAATATTTGGTGGAGCTGGGCATTCGGTTGGATCTCACTGGAGGTTCGGGGGAAGCGAACGTACTTGCCTCCCACTCCTTACAATATGTCAGGTGCTGAGAGAAGGTCCGTGTGTCAGAGCCCTCGAGGCATGAAGGTACCGCCTGACTACTCTTCTAATGTTAGTCACTTTGTGAATGACGATTTGCATCTTAATGCATTAAAATTGCACGATTGTTATGTCCTTATGCAACAATTGTTGTCGGTTACGACCTAAGGTTGTTTGGAAGAGGAAGTTAGATTTATGATTATGCACTTATGTTTCTTCTTCAACTCGATATGCAGGAAGAATATACGTAGGCAACAACTGATGAACTGGAGCATGAGGCAGCTTTAATTTTATGTCATATTGAGAATTTCTTTCCCCCGTCTTTCTTTGACATCATGGTTAACCTTGTGATACACATGGTTAGGGAGATACGTATTTGCGGACCTGTTGAGATGCATGAGATGTAATCATTCGAGCATCATGGCTATTTTCAAAGGCTATGTGTATAACAGAAGTTGCCCCAATACATCGATTGTTCAGTGGCATGTTAGTGAGGAGATCATCAAGTATTGTACTTCAAACTTGGTTGGAAAAAGAGTGGTAGGTGTCTCCGGTGGAACACGCGATGAGAGGCATAATAGGACCCCATGGTCGAAGGGTACGCTTCATACACCCTTGAATTTTTAGTTGATGACTATTCACCTATATGTTTTATGTAATAGTAGCGAGACCGTAATATATGTCCAAGAGCATGTTTCCATGTTGGAAGAGATTCATCTAGATTGGCCTTCAAACAGAATACATGTAGAGCATTCTTCAAGCTTCATTGGTTGGTTTTACAAGAGGTGCAATGTGAAAGGGATGCCTAACAAGCTATGGGTGTTTTCAAGAGGACTGGACTGTACTGTTAAATGATACCAAGGTTATGACTTTAACGACTTCTGTTTCTATACATTAGAGAAGGATGAGAAGAGTACAACGTAGAACAATGGTGTATACATTGAATCAGAATCTATGTGGCAGGCTAGCAAGAGTGACAAACATCGTGTAGTTGTTGTGATGCCTTTTTATGGGGTGATTGCGGAACTTTGAGAGTTGGATTATTTATAGTTCAAAGTTGTTGTGTTCAAGTGCCTTTGGGTGGAATATGGTTCCTGTGTTGTGGTTGAAAAACCAATGGGCTTCACACTGGTGGACTTGATTTGTGTAGGCTACGAAGATGACAAGTTCATCTTTGATGCCCAGGTGCGACATGTTTTTTACATCAAGGGCTCTTTCAATGGGAATTTCCATGTAGTGCTTCATGGTAAGAAGTTTTACTTTGAAGAGGAAATTAACTACCCAGTCAAACTTGATAGTCCTGAGTTTCCATCAATGTTTCCTCGTTTGGAAGATGTCGGTGGACCTGTGGTGGGACGGCATTCTCATGGTGATGGTTGTGGGTTAATGAGAGTGGTGAAATCTTGGGTGGAGAAATTGTGTTGAAGCGTAAAATATAGATAGTAATCCTCATGTATATGGATCCCTTCTAGTATTGTTCGTAATGCTTACCCCTCTTTATTATGTTTAGTCTCCTGTAATAGTCCCTCAATTTTGTGTAATACTCCAAACCCCACCCCTTCGTAATGCTAGAGAGGATGAGATGTTTGGGAAAATAGTAATTTTTCATAGTGATTAATTGTTGCAGCGGTATAAATCCGAGTGACCGGTGTAAAATATAGGACATTTTCTTTATTTTAAACATAGGCACCGGTGTTTTGTACAACAGAACTGGTCCTAAACACTGGTGTTATGTACTTAGAAAATATTTTGTGACATTGCTCTCGAGTAAGAAAATAATAATCTATATTTCATTTAAAGCAGCTGCGTATTTCTAATTTTTATACCGGTAATCATAAGTTTTACACCGGTATTTATATCGGTGCTAAGTACTTGGCGATAAAATAATTACTTTGCTCACGAGTTTGTGGGGGGAAATGTAATTACCATTTAAAACAGCTGCTCACAGCAGCTATGGTGAATAGTTTACACCAGTATTTGGATGGTTTGCACCAGCAACTCTACCAGTGCTAGGTACTCTATGAAATATTATATGCCCATTTTGCAGTTCATACACCGGTAATATATGAAATTTACCGGTGTAAGACTGAGTATTGTAAATAAAAACATCGTCAGGTTCAGACCACCCAAACATAATTCAGAAGTTGCAACCATCTCCCTCTCTCAACGAACATCAGCGGAGGACCGTCAATTCCAAAAGATAGAGCTTATAGAATAAGGCAATTCACATCATCCTATCCAAATTAATGTTTAAATTTCCCATGTAGTTCTACACCCATGCATTAATTATTTAATATGATTAATTAGTATGGTTGAACCTATGGTGTTTCATAAATTGCCTTAATGTGTTTTTTTATGAAATGACACCTGAATCCAAGCTGAAGAGAACACGCCATGCATCCTCTCCTTCTCAACCAAATATTTCTCTGCGGAAGTACCCAGACGGTACCTTTGTGTCCGAGGAGGCTAGGTCTGTACTTAAGCATACAAAGGATGTTGGCATCACCAAGAGAGAGGATAGAGGCATCACCTCCATTACTACAAACAATCTAGAGTATCGGGCGGGAAATTTTTTGCGAGACTCCACCTACTTTTAACCTCAGCATCGTCAATGAGTTCTACGTGAACTTCAAGTACGGATCGATATTGAAAGAGGTGTACTGTAGAGGCAAAATTGTTCCTCTCACAGTTGAAGCAATGAATGAGTTTTTCAGGTTACCCAATGTTCTAGAGGATGAGGACGAGTTCATTGCACTCTCTTTCCCGTAGATAATTCCTACTATGTTCTACGCGATCCAGTCGGTAGGGAGATTGTTGAGACACTAATGAGGGAAGGAACAGATGAAGATAAGCTGGTCAAACCCGACTGGAGTAAGATTCCAAAGAATGCTCTGACTCCAGAAATGAATGGATTGTATCACTTTGTGGCATCCAGAATATACCCTGTTATTTTTAACATGAAAGTCTACAACAAACATATGTCTCCTACTTGTATGTAATAAAGAAGAAGCTCCGATGGAATGTTGGTGACAGGATCGTGTGCCATTTGAGAAATGAATGGGATAAGACGAAGTTATTCGGTTTCTGCGATATTATCTCGTCTCTATGTTCTAGAGCTAGAGTAACCCCCCGTCTCCATGAGGTTTACAGGAAACTGATGGGTAAGATTTGTGTTGATTCTTTTTACATACAACCGGCTAATATAGTAGTCCTTTCCCTTGAATCCAGAGTCGTCTCCTTGGCGATCGGTGTAAAATAATTTGCTCGAAGAATCCAAGTACCAAAGTTCCTGGCTCGACCACATGGCCAAAGTTTTCAACCATCAATTTTCTGATACTTTCGCAGTCGTTGGGGGATTTCCCATGAACCGCAACTGCGATGTGCAAGACATGGATATGGGTACAACTACTCGTTATGGTGATCAACCAGCCGTGGATGATGATGTGGAGCCATTTTGTCATTACTATATGTGAAACTGATGTACTAGACTATACAACCTTAATTTCCGTACCACTCCAGCCTTTTGATTACGTTCAACACAAACTAACTAACTATTTAGAAGTTCATTTTTTGATCATGCAGTGCAATTAAATTAATTAGAGGTAATGCTTGTTATTCATGCCTGAACATGGAAAATGCCATAATGCCAGGCTTTGAAGGGGAAATTTTACACTACAAAAACAAAATGCTATGTAAAAGAGAACATGACACTTCAACATAAGTCATGAACGTGTATGAAATATTTTCCATAGGGAAAATGTTGTCGGTGAAAATTTTGGAATATATTTCGGTGGTGTGTAAATTTCTGAAACAAATTTTGGGGCCATACTGCAATTCTTGGTAAACTTGGGCACACAATCAATGTACAATATTAGGGCCATTCCGTACACACGATCGCGACGGGAACGATGGAAATGATCGTATTATATTGAATTGAATTTTTGTGCTGCCAATTTGAATTTGGAAGATTCCAAGATTCTTGGAGGGATTTAACTGCAAAATGTAAAAAGTTTACTCGGACCTCAAAATACAAATGGATTGAACAAGCTGACTCTTCAAACCACCGGAATGTAATTCCAAATTAGACCTGTCAGGAAATGAACGGCTTGTGGCCCCAAACTAACGTCCAAAGATCTTTTGATCCCACATTGTCACCTTCAAGAAAACCATCAACGTTTACTCTAGAACATGTGCTTGCACTTTTTGAGAATTAACCCCCGAGGCACAAATATTTTATAGTTCACCTTTAATGATGGAATATTAAATTCGGAATATTTTGTAACTACAGAGAGTATCGGTTGAGCAAAACAAAGCTAGAGAACCTAATTGCAGAAAACAAGGATCGACAAGTTCTCCCATCATAAAAACCGTGACGTTCCAATTATAAGACATAAATATTAGGGTACAACACGAAGCCACATCCAGAACCGTTGAATGGTGGGCGAGAGGTTGAATTAAACGTTAGGGGTCATAATTCTAATATGACAAAGTATATGTAAACATACAAATTTAATATTTTTGGGATAGGGGGTTCCTTTATATTAATAAGAAACCATTTGGTGAATGTCAATTACAGACATCGTATCATAAGTTTGAGGAATAGAATGTTAAGAAAATATGCGGGCTGTAAAAAGGATAATCGAATGAACGTTGGTAAGCATGCATGTCATTTATGCACTGGTATTTTTGGATAGTACCGGTGTAAGAAATATATTACATGGGAGGGAAAAATTGAAAATTTCATTTTCCGTCGAAAATAAATGCGGAAAATTTGTTAAACCAATACTTATATCAAAAGCACCGCTCTTCATACCGGTGCTAAGGATTAACCATAATTTTAAATCATTATTCTCTAGATGCCGATATTTGATTTAAAGCAGCTGCTTGCAGCTACTTTTAATCAATTTTTACACCGGTTATCCATTATT
The DNA here is from genome assembly GCA_032360425.1 of Rubia occidens. NCBI lineage: Eukaryota > Viridiplantae > Streptophyta > Magnoliopsida > Gentianales > Rubiaceae > Rubia > Rubia occidens. The sequence goes on along the minus strand of JAUOBV010343463.1, from coordinate 3,976 downwards.
TTCACTAGTATTTGGACCGGTTCTAGTTACTGTAAAATAAAATAAGACTAGGAATACAAAATGTAATGTAAAGGAGAACATGGCCCTTTAAGATAGTTTATGACCGTGTATGAATTCTTTTCCATAGGGAAAATGTTGTCGGGTGAAAATTTTGGAATATTTTTAGGTGGTGTGTAAATTGCCGAAATAAATTTTGGGGCCATACTGCAATTCTTGGTAAAGTTGGGCACACAATCAATGTACAATTTTGGGACCATTCAGTACACATGATCAGGACGGGAACGATTGGAAATGGTTGTACCATGTTAAAATGAATTTTTGTGCCGCAAATTTTTAATTTGGACAATTCCAAAATTCTTGGTGGGACTTACCTACAAAAAGTAAAAATTTTACTCGGACCTCAAAATTTGAATCAGCCTGAACGAGATGACTCTTTAAACCACTGAAATGTAATTCCAAATTAGACACGTTAGGAAACGAACAGTTTGTGTGGCCCCAAATTAACGTCCAAAGATATTTGGATCCCACACTGTCACCTTTAAGAAAATCATCAACGTTTACTCTAGAACATATGCTTGCGCTTCTGGAGAATTGACCCCCGAGACAAATATTTTATAATTCACCTTTAAGGATGGAATATTAAATTTAGAATATTTTGTAACTACGAAGAGTATCGGTTGAGAAAAACAAAGGTGGATGATCTAATTGCAAAAGACAAGGATCGACAAGTTCTCCCATTGTAAAAACCGTGACGTTCCAATTGTAAGACATAAATATTATGGTACAATATGAAGCCACATCCGGAACCGTTGAATGGTGGGCGAGGGGTTGAATGCAAAGGTTAGGGGTCATAATCTAATATGACAAAGTATATAAAAACACACAAATTTAATATTTTTGGGATAGGGGATTACTTTAAATTAATAAGGAATCATTAGATGAATGTCAATTAAAAACAGGAAAGAAATCATTTGGAGGAATAGTGCATTTTAAAGCAGCTACGCGCAACTGCTTTAAGCACCACTTTTGCACGGTAGAACAATATCTGCACCGGTAAATATACCGGTTCTAGGTACTTTGAAAAAAAATGCCAACAATCTTACACTACAGAATGTTTTGCATCGGTTCTAAACAAAATACCGGTGTATAGAACACGAATATTTTTTAAAAAAATACCCACCCAGAAGATCATAACCGCTGCACACAATCTCCGGTTCCACACTCCCTAGTCCTCTCTCAAGCTTCACAATCATAACCTTCTCATCAACCCCCATAGCATTCCGTAACTCCTGAATCCTAGACATTTCTTGCTAGAAAAGGGTGAAGAGTATATCATCTTCCACAATCAATTATCCCGTACACCCCCCTTTCTTGCGGAGTCAAAATTTGGCAATTCAAGTGCAAAACCTTCACCACACTTGGTTCATCTAACATGGTAAATCAAATTTCTAATGTTTGCAATGGTATGAGATCCAAAATTATAAATGGGAAGCAATACTATTTTCATGTAGAACACATGTTTGACAGAATGCCTCAATGATTGATTTTTTAAAAAAACATTTCAAAATTACAAGGCACCATCTATGAGAACGGGTGATGCAGGATCGCATGCATATGCTTCTTTGGTGGAATATCAAGTTTGTGGAAATTTATTAGGGTATCATTTATTTCCTTCGTTTTGGCTAAGAAGTCTTTAACTACGTCGGTTCTCTTCTAATTTGGGGCCGTTCCATGGACCTCTATGTACTGTATTTACGGTGTTTTATCATGTGGAAGGGATTGCGTGAGTGAACTTGTAAGAATGGTTTTAAGACTTCTTCGAATGGTTGTGGGAGTCGAGATTTCGGAATGCTAGTATGACTTCTTGGAATGGTAATGTGGCTTAATGTTTTGGCATTGTGTGACTCACCATGTACGTCATTTATGTTATATGAGTAGAGTACTTAACTATGACTCATATTAGGTTGTATGTTTGGCTTCACTTTTTTACCATGGATGTCATTTATGTTATATGACTAGTTTACAAAAGTATGGGTGAGATTGTGTTACATATTTGACTTCCCTTTTTCTAATTGATGGATTACTTTACATGTTCTATATGTTGAAAAAACATGGAAATTTAACCACGAAGAGGAAGTGACGACCACCAAAGAAAAAGTTGTTACACCACCTGATGAAGACGGAGGAGATTAAGAACCACCAACCCCAAGGGTTCCATTGAATATCCAGTTTGAAAATGAGGGGACACCGCTACATGAACCTAAAAAGGAACACAATGTTGAGGGAGAGAAAGGCGGTGGGGCAGAGGAAGAACCCCAAAGTTCCAATGAAGATGCGATGGGATCCCGAAAGGGAATGAAACTAAAAAATGACAACAAATTATACAAGGCGGGAGGTAAACATGGCAAGGAATTTGACAAGTTTGACATAAAAAGTTGGTGCATGCAGCATAGAACAATGACTTGTCAGTCCGTCATGCTTGCGAAGAAGAGTAATCCCGTTCCTATTTCTTTCCGGTTCCATGAAAAAGAGGTGGGTTGCACAAAGAATTGGATGACATGGATGGCTTACGAGAATTATGGTTTCCGGCACCGCATCAAATTTGGGTTATGTGAACACTGGAGCGATATCCCCGATGATGTAATGGAAGAGGCGTGGAAGGACGCATTGGTAAGATATTGGTTAATTTTTTAGTCTCTCTTTCTTCATTTTTTCTGTTACAAACACATGATAAAAGTATTCATGTGCATATCTTTTTTACACGCAAATTTCATTATTGAGAACACCTTGACCCAAGTTTAACTGCACATGTTGAAGCAAGATGTGATCAAGAAGGCAAGGGACCAACAAAGGAACTGGAAGACAAAGGTGACAAACAAGTACATGCATGACGTGAATTTGTTTGAGAGAAGGCGCCATACAAACAAATCCCAAGTATTATTTATAATAAATTAAAATATCAAACAATTGTTCATTGATTAATTGATTACTTTATACATTAATAATTTTGATCAAACCTAATACCTCCCCTGAGGTGATTCAAAAAAAGGAACTAAATATGCATCGGCAAGGGAGTATACCTACCACAATGGGAGAAAAGGGAATTGAGAAGTCGCAGACAGAAATTATGAGCAGATTAAAGAAAAGAAGAGGAAGAAGGTGTCCGATCAGGGATTCCCTAGGGAGGAGATTGAGAAACAACTAGAGAATAAGGAATTCAAGATGGACAGATCGCTTGTTTACCTATAGGCCAACAAGGACAGCGTTTGGAAGTACACCTCCAAGGAGGTCCTGAGAATTTCTACGTACGTAGTAAGTTCTTTCAATTGCTTTGACATTATCAAAATCTAACATATGTTTCGACCAATTTTTCGCTAACAATTTTGCATTTCCTTTACAACACAGTTGAGAATGAACGTGGAAAAGGATCGAGGGACTTTGGTATTGGAGCCAGGTGAGGACATTCCCATTAAGTTGAAAAATAAGAAGGATCACCCTGGTAGGTACAGGGGTACTCGGGCTGGACTTCCCACTTTAGTGGCGGTTCATCATCTCAGCCGTAACAAGTACGGCAGCAGTTCCTCAAGCAAACCAACACTATAGAAGAAACCATCGAATGATCAACCGGTTGTTATGGCCAAGGTGTCATACCTTGAGCAACTAGTTAAGGGTTTTGCACCTACAGCGCACGTAAAAGTCCCGGGAGGCCTTGATGTTCCAAAAAAGTTCAATGAAAAGGCCATGGAGGACTTTGCTGCAGTTGTGTCAAAGTCAGGTGGAGAGCCCAAAAATGAAGAAGGTGATAAGGAGGTATGCCCACATAAATAAATCTACTTTCTTCTTAATTAATTTTTAGATGATAAATTCCTTCATATGGACTAGATAGTTTCCCCAACAATTCAACTTGCAAGATGGAGAAGATGTTACTTTGTACATCAAATACATTATCCGTAAGAAGCACATGTTCGCACATGGG
>JAUOBV010343357.1:0-10837 GCA_032360425.1 Rubia occidens | reverse complement strand
GAAAACGGTTATCTAAACCCCTTATGATGTAAACCTACCTAAATCTAGCAATCTTCCAACAAAAAGATAACAAAAGATATGTTAAATGCTTCGAAAAATACATGCATTTGGCGTCTCATCACGCGCACCTCTATGCGACAGATAGGGGGAAGTTTTGACCATTTTCCGCACCATGTGACACAAACACTAGAATAGGGTTAAATTCTTATGTTTGATGAAATCGATGATCGAAATAACGTCAACCATGTCATGCAATTATTCCTCGAGTGCTTGTTTTATTGTTTATTCCGTTGATTACATGCTTGTAGTTGATTGTTGAAAATTCCCCCCCAATGGTTATTTTCACAACACTGTTCATTCCTAACATGTGGTCAGATTGACGACCCAACCACAGTTGTGTTTTGTAGATTACTAGATTCCTGACATCTCTGTGGACGACCCCAGCACTTGCCACTATCTACCATTCTTGGTGGTGTAGTAGTAAGAATGGGAGAAACATATAAATTCTATTTTTGACCCCTAACCGTCCTCCTCTAGTGTTTTTAACGATGCTTGGGAGGGGGCGGGTCAGCTTCTAACTATGAACAATAACATGTAGAAGACAAGGAAGCAAGGTAAGGAATTCAAACCTCCTAAACCCCTTCCTACTCCTAAAATCAACAATAATGTGTCAACTATAGTGAAGAATGAATGTGCTTGATATATATCTTCTAAAGTGAAGGGTAAGTCTAAAGTAATGTGAAGACTTGTCCATAAAGACGTGGTCATGGGTGGTGTCAAGGTTGGTGATTTTGGTGACCCACTGACTTATTTATGTTAGCTTTTCAAAATGCATGAAAAATAAGTTGTGAGGATGAAAATAAAGAAACAGTGCTCTTATTTTGTGTTAGTATGTTTGAAAATTTATTTGTGTGATTTGGGAAAGTGTTTGATTATTGGTGGTGTTTTAGGGATTATTAGTCATGGAATTTTGGCTGAAACATTACTATACTCGGTTTTCATGTTTTTAAATGCAGAGAATATTATGAAATTTTTTGAAGGAACTGAGCTTGGCACGGATCCTGCCAAGCGTTGTGCCAGATTGAAAATAATGAGGCTTTCATAAAGCATGGGTCGTGTCTGAATGAACAAACAAGCCATTGAAATGACACGGGTCGTGCCAAGTGATTGCCGCCTGCGCCGCCTAGATCTGCCAATCATAATTCTCAAGTCTTTCTATAAATGACCCTCGTTCTTCACTCTCATTCTTCCCAAAAAAACCCAGTAGCAAAAACGTGAACTACCCGTCTTCCTAAGCCTAAAATCCACATAACTCCAGCATTACTTAACCAAATTCCCTCAAATTGGTATGAAAATTTTCCCTCTCAAATCAACACAAAGACCACTACTAATTGCTTCCACAAATACCAAAAATCTGCTCGGATTTTAGAAAAATGCAGTTCGGCTCCTTCTTCAAATTTTCTCCCAAATTTGAAGATTTACCTCGTTCTGGGTGTTAGGGATTGCTGGAATCTACTCTAGGAGGAGTCCTGCACACTCCACGAGCATAAATTTATCATATTTTATCACATACTCTCATCAATTCATTATATTTTATCACATACTCTTAGATTTTGCATGTTTAGGACTTGTTAAGGGGACTTAAGTGTGACTACATCTTTTTGTGGGAGAGTATGAGTACGGGTAGCTATTGAGATTTTTGTCCTTTTGTTTGCTACATTTTGTGCTGTATACTTGTTCTACTGTCATTATGCCTCGGAGATAGGGAGCTAGCCCTAGTTTTCCATTTATGGGCTACGCACACTCTGTACGAAGCAATAGAAGACATGGAGATGTCTTATGGGATGGTCCATCCTAGAGAACACGTTTGTAGATAAGGGGACCTCAAGGACCTTAAACTCTACAAACTGTTCAAGGAGCTCCTGAAGAGGATTGGGTTAAAGGGCTTCATGAAGAACTCGGCCCCCACCTATACTAGGTACAAATTAGAGTTCCTACCGACCGTCAAGCCAGTAGTCAATAGGTTAGGTGAGAAGGTGGCTAGGTTTCACCTAGGGAACGAGGCCAGGTCCATGACCTTTAAGAAGATTGATGAGTGCTTTGGGTGGAAGTACGTGACTAATGTGGATGGTCACCCCGAGGATAATTCAGGGTTTGACATTTATACATTCTGTCTCTCCATCACCCGACGACCGCAGGAGAAGGTAAGAAAGGACAGAGACATAGTGCAGGAAAAACTAAGATAGGTGGCGAGGATTTTGAGTATAGTGGTGATGTGCCATGAAGGGACACCACTTGTACTGTGTAGGACTGCAAGATCCTGTGGTCGATTTGCACCGGGTGAGCTAGATCAGGATGCACAGGTAGAAGAGGGAGGCCCACATATTAAGCAAGAAGACAAATCCCCAATGGACGAGGATTTGGTTCATCAATAGCCTCTATTGCCTCACCTCATTGACCACCAATTCATTCAGCCACTACTAGAGTTTCCTTAGTTTGTTCCACATCTCCTAGTCCAGCAGCCATTTGCATTGCCACCTTTCAAGGGACCGATTCATGTTCATGATTTTCCTTACTATTCTAAGGGGCAAAAGGGGTTTATACAGGCATAGTATCTCTCCCCATGATGACTATTTTAGGGGGGGCGAGTAGACAGGGCAACTACGGCCACTAGACTTTGAGGCACAGAGACACAACATATCTATTCCTTCCTAGCATCCGGTTCCTATTCCGGAAGCATGGTTCACCAAAATTTAGACAGTCAGTTTCCTCCTATGAGAAGTGGGCCTAACTACCAAGATATGTGCTAGAGTGGTTGCAGTTTTGGGGTAGTTCCATCTTTAGGGTTCAGAAGGATATAAACCAGCTTTCATTCGAGTTGACTATCATGTTGATGAGACAGCTCACAGGTTTGACTGGGTTGATGATCAGCTGCATTACATGAGGATGGTTATGAACCTACAGTACGGGATGCAAGAGATCACTGACAGGTTTAGGACCGCGGGCATAGGAGACATGAAACCTCAACAAGAGCCGCACGTGCAGGGGCGTGAACCTAGACGCGGTGGTCGGTAGTGATGACTTGTGGTATTTCCAACCATTTTCTTGCTTTGGTCTCATGCACTGGGGACTATGCATGATCTAAGTGTGGGGAGGGGTTGGAACACCTTTATATGGGTGGCAACTCTTTTGCTTATCTGCTTATGTTTGTTTTTTCTTTGGATTTGGATGATGTGCTGACTATTTTCCCTATTTTTTCCCTCATTTGATTTTGAATCTTGTGTTGTAGGTTTTGATCTTCACCTAGAAGCGTATGTTAAAAAATGCATTTAGCACATTTATTAGTATGTTTTGTATGATTAATTGTTAGGTTTAGTTGGGTTTACATCACAAAGGGTTTAGATAGCCTTTGTTGATTTTTTTGCTTAAATCCATCATTTTGTAGATTTATTTATACCTAATGGATGTTATGTTCTTACGAGCATCGGGATCCTATTTTGTGAGCTTCATTTTATATAGCTCGTAAGCATTTCAGAGTAGAAGACCATTCGCAAGGATGGTAATATATATTAGAAAACTATTCACAAGAATGGTAGCAGACCAAAGAACACACACTTACTCATGGTAGTAGATGGAAATGTGCCAAAGAGAAAGGAGTCAAAGCTCGGAAAAAGCTGAAGACTAGCACGACAGTGTCTTATTGCACAGCCCGTTCCAACCGGTTGGGGTGGTGCCTAAGTAATAGCATGGGACACAAGATATTGCACCGCCCGTACAGCTACGTATGATGCACGGGATGTGCCATAGTTGCACCTTGAAAATCATGATCCAAAGACCAGCCCACGTCCCCTGTTATATTGCACGACCACACCATTAGTATGCCAAGAGTTTAGCTCCAGCTGGTGGCCCACAAATAATTTCACGTGTTGTGCTTGAGATGTCATAACAAGTTTCCAGACGATAGCCCACAAGTATTCACACGATTTCGCCACTCAGAAATAAGGAAACATGCTGCCAGCTGGTATCCTGTGCACTATTGCACAGGCCGTATGCTATTTCACGTCCCGTACCGCAGACCAGCTAGGATTTCCCTTGTCTTATTGGGCCTCTTTGATGCGCATTTCCTATCTAATTTATAAAGGGATCTATGTCTACTAGGGCTTAAGTTTGGCTAGTTTAATTTTCATTCTCTTTGTTTTCTAAAAGTAGGTAGAGAGAGAAAGAGAATAAACCTTCTCTCTTCTTTAATATTCATAGTTTTTTCCCAAGGTTATTGAATCCAATGGAAATATTGGGCTCACTGCTTGGGGATTTAAATTTTTATTCATGATTTGGTAGATATCTTGTTAGATTCTAAATCACCCAATCCTTTTATGCTTATGAATATTATGGTTGACTTGTTCCTTAAATTATTGTTAAATGTATGATTGATATCCTGTGGTGCCAGTATCTTTTGTACCCTTGGGAGTTTCGAAAGGTTAATAGGGATATGCATGTGGGTCATGAGCACTGCTCCAATGACCGGACGTTAGTATGACTGGAAAATGGTAGCCCGATAGGTGATGGAATGATCGTTAGTTGAAACTATGGTTGTCATAATTCCACCATTGTCATGGAAAGCCTAGAGTCATAATGAGATGCCACTCTTTTTTCCGCTAAAGGGCTTGGGAGAAGCATTCGTTGTTCGGGATGATCATGGGTTGGGTCAGAGTCAGATCTAATAAGAACCAGACTTGACCCTAAAAAAATAGTTATACTTAGACCGGACCCGGACCCATAGGTTATGAAAATATTAGACCCATATCCGAACCCAAACCGATGGGTCTAGACGGGTATTGGATCCAAAATGGGTCTAACTTTCTAATTTTTTCTGAACAAAATATGTATTATCTTAAATAAAAATAGTTCAAGTTCAATATGGACATGAATTAATTCTTTAAGAAAAATATATACAGTACACATTATTTGTTTAATTAAAAATAAGCATACAAAGAGAATATGAAAGTAATTTAGAAATTAGAATAAATAATATACTCCCCCGTCCCACCAGTTTTGGCCTATTTACTTTTTAAAGTTAAATTTGGTAAAATTTGAACCTAAATATTGATTAATATATTTATAATAAAAATATCACGTGAGATATTGTTAGATTCATCTTATCATATATTTTCTAAATGTAATTTTTTTAATGTGGAATTGTTTTATGTAGCTAGATATATTGCTCACGATAGGAAATTGACTCTTTGTCTTACTATACAAACACGCTCTATTAAACTCCCTTCTCTACTGTATAAACCCTCTAACAGTAACATCTCCACCACCACTATAGCGGCTCTACCACGGTTGGAGCAAACGCAATCCTTTCCTGAAAAACTCAAATCGAACCCCAATACCACACCAGCTTTCTCTACAATCCCAAAACTTTATCCAAACTTCAATTAAAAAGGGGAATTAGAAGTCCTATACCCATATGAGGAAATCGATATCCTAGCAGCATCGTACTCAAGAGCACTTTCATCCAAAAATTTGGAAGAGGGACACCGTCGATGCGGTTCCTCAGAAAAGAGAAAACAATTGGATTTAAAGGCCCAGTCCACCTCACTGCGATGGATGAAAGACATGTGCGAATAACCTTCGACCTTGTGGAAGATCTGCAACGTTGCTGGCTAAAAAGATTCTGGTCTTTGGGAGGTAATGTTATGAGAATTTTGAAATGGACTAAATATTTTGATTATCAGTAAGAATCTTCGCATGCTCCTATTTGGGTAACTGTAGAATTTCCCCCTATCTATTTCGTTCATCCTAAAGCTCTGAAAGACATAGATCGTTCTATAGGTGAATTTCTCTTTTCTGATTCACCAACTTGAAACCTAGCCAGACCCTCTACCCTCTTGGTGAATTTTTGTAAGGAACTGCCAAAAAAGATTAGGTAGGGGATCCCTATCTAAGAACAAGTCATACTCCATCACATATGAAGACCTTCCCTCCTATTGCAAAGGTTTCTCTAAACTTGGTCATTCTAACTTCAACTACAAAAGACATTAGTCCAATTTACAGATAAAAAAGGCCATCCAGGAGTTAAGGAAACGAGAAAGTGATATCAGTAAGGGCCGAAAGCCAGGAGAAATAGAAGATGATTAAAATTCAAAAGACAAAGCCAGTCAACGAAGTACAAATACCTGATATAGAACCTTGTTTAACTGAGATAGGACAGTGCTCAACTAATATGCAGAAAAATATTCCAGACACCACACCCCTTCTCATCACCAATCCTGCACCCAGTACCCAACCCTGATCCTGGTATTCAGCAAACGATGAATATACAACAAACGATGGGTGGGATTCTGAATCAAGGAATTAAAGTGAGATCAACACACCGAGATTATCAAACAGGTTCAAAATATTACGGGAACAAGATGAACAAAACACGGACTAGGAAAAAGAATGTCATCAAATATCATCCAAAGGAGAGGCCTCAGAAGATATAACACTAGAAGATCTCAATGAAGCCTAATTTATTCTTCTTTGAGAACATGTTCTTACATGTCCTTACATTCCTTTTGTATTTATTATTAAAAGAGATACTCTCTTCGTCCCACCAGTTTTGGTCTATTTACTTTTCCAAATCAATTTGGTAAACTTCGACCCTAAATATAAATTAATATATTTAGAACAAAAAATTCATGTGAGATATTTTTAGATTCATCTTAACTTCTGTTTTCTAAATATGAATTTTTATGCATAATTGTTACATGTAGCTAGAGATATTGACGGTCAAACATGAGTGTTGAACACCGAGAAAAAGTAAATAGGCCCAAACTGGTGGAATGGAGGGAGTATAATTTTATAACTTCAGTTAAGTAATTATTCATTTATTATCAACTAGAATTTCTTATTTTGATTACTATATTTTTTTATAATGCAAAGTATTGAACAAAGTGCATATATAATCGTACATAATTCACGAAAGTGCACATATAACCCTGTGATAATTGAAAGTGAAAATATAACCCTAGATAGTTAGTTTATGAGAAAGCATAACCTTTTCCGACAGTTTGAGGGGGGGATTATGATAAAAACGCAAATTTACTGCTCCATAAAAAAATAAAAATACAATAAGCAATGAAATTACTTTCATACCCCTAAAGCCCTAAAATGTTGGGTCTTCTTCCACCCGCCACCTCTAATTTCTCTTCATCTTCATTACTACTCAATTCTTCTACCTCTTGTCTTCTTACTCCGGTGTTCTTCCTTATTTGATATGAAACCCTAATTGATTATTCTTCTTCCTAGTCATCGTTCCATAGTCACCGGACGGAAACGGTCATCGCCTTCGAGCGCCCCGAGAAGAACATCTCCACGGTGGATGGAAACGGTCCTCAACTTTGAGCACCGCATGGAGAACAATGTTCGACGGAGGTAGTTAATGGGTGGCGGAAGTGGGACAGGGCTGACGGGTAGGGAGTAGCTAGTTTGATGGCTGGTGGGGGGTTGATGTGGTGTGGTGACGAGTCTAATAGGTGGCGTAGTGTGGTGGTGAACGACGGAGGAGGCAAAAACCCTGGAGGAGGCAAAAACCCTAGAGGTGGTGGAGGCGTAGGTGGTGATAACTGGGTGGAGGTAGGAGGGTCTGGCGGTGGGGGCTGGCTGAAGGGGTGGTGATGGTAGCCAGTTGGAGGTGGGAGGCGGTGTGGAAGCGGTGGGAATGTGGAACCCTGGAGGTGATGGAGGCATAGGTGCTGGCGGGGGGTGGCTGGAGGGGTGGTTGTGGTGGCCAAGTGGAGCCAGGCAGCGGTGGAGGCAGTGTGGCAGTGACTGCGTGGTGGTGGATCGGTGGGGTGGAAGGTTGTGGTAGATTGGTAGCGCCAGTGCAGCGAAAGGGTGGTCTGGTGGTGGGGTTCGGTAGTTGGAGGTGGTGGGCAGGGGGCATTTTTATCTTTCAAATTTTATATTAGGCTGAAAGGGTATTTTGGTCATTTACGATCGATCAATAGCTGGAAATGGCCAGTCAATGCCGGAATATAGGGTTTAGAGTTATATTTGCACTTATGTAAAATAGTTAAGGTTATTTTGGCACTAAAAATTATCTCAGGATTATATCTGCACTTTCTCAATTATATAGGGTTATTTTTTGCACTAAACCCTTTATACAACAAAATAATAATTTTCTATGTAAAAAGAGTACATGTTGATAAGGATTGAGTTGAATTGTTTTCATTCAATGTATTATAATATTAATAAATATATTAATTTATAAAAACTTCTGCAGCATGTTTAATTTTTTATACATATGACAACAACTCACTACTTATTCAAATTTTAAACTATATTATATGTTAAATTTTTGTTCATAGAACCGTGCATTGGCACGAGTGTTATCTATTTGTTAATACAAACGAAAAATAAAGAATATTTGTGCAGAAAATACGGAAGGACTTCGAAAAACAAAAAGACTCTCTACTTCTTGAATTCGCACCGAAACCGAACACACAATCACACATTAGCCTTTGTTCGAAAATACCAACCACGGCATGGGATCCCCCCGCCGTACGAAATCCTCTCCTCTATCGTACCATCCACCGTATATTTGCACAATAATGGCGAGCCCGACATCCAATGCTGCCAACTGTGAGGATGATCCAAACCAGGAATTGGCATTGATTAATGCGTCGCCGCTACTTCTAGGAGATCCATCGCTATAATATCAACGGGTTTCACGCTTCTTGAGGGATAGAGAGCTGAAGGAGTTCTCTGCACCGGCTTAGGCTTCGTCGGTAGGGTTCAATTTTTCCTTTTAATTTTCCTGTTTATTTATTTTTTCATTTTCTCTTTGATTACTCTATGTGGGAGTTTCTCTGTGTGATTGTTTCAGTTGCGTGGGATTTTGAGGAGTTTGAATGCTTCTATTTTTTCCTTCAATTTTGTAGTTTAACTATGAGCCGGTGACCGAGAGAAATTTTGGTAATTGAGAACGATATAGAGGTACGTGAAAGGCAAGGGAGTGCAGCTTTATGCTAAAACACTCACAATCACGTGAACAATCACTAAGAATGCAAGTTGGAATATTGCACTAGCATTTCATATTTAAATTTTACTTTGTAATGTTTATAACTCTTGGGACTGATTTTTATTTATTTTAATTTTTAATTTTTTCCGACTTGATAGAGGTCTAGATGTTCTATTTCCCGTTCCAATCCAGGTTCTAGTTGTAGCATGAAAATAGATTTTGCAATGGCAAGGTACGATTAATAACTTGTTTCTTGTTACATTTTAGTCTTCGTGTGTTTTCTAGTCTTGTGAATGTAGTAGTTCTGGATTGGAATGGAAAGCATATGGTAATGTGTTTAATGTATTCAAAATTATTGGGAGTTTCTTAAATGAAAATTGTAGTTATGAAATTGTTAGGATCTTGTTTGAGTGCTTGCACGAGTCAAGATTTTTGTGTTCGAGGTCTAGACATTCTGGTTCTCTTTTTCCAGTGAGAGCTCGTGCGTGACGACTTTACTTTGTTTGGGATAGGATCCTAGATAGAACTTTTGAAACTAGAACCCATTGTTAAAACCTTTTACTTGTGTGTATCTTTAAACCGTGTAGAATACTTACTCCCTTCGTCCCTCTTTAAGTGTCTTACTTCACTATTCATCAATAAAATTGATGCAATTTACATTGTAAAAATCTACCAATATACAAATGAAAAAATTATCGTATGATATATTGTTAAAATCATTGTAACACATATTCTTAAAATATTTATTTTTTATAATTTATTGTTGTACATAATTTAAGATATTGATATTATAAAATCTTCATTGAATAGTGAAAAAATAAGAAGTGAGACAGTTACAGAGGAACGGAGGGAATATAAGTTTTCACTGTAATAGTAAGTTAGGTTTTTTTTTTTAATTCTGAAATTGTTTCCACATAATTTGTATAACTTTCTACTGTATATAGGTAATCAGGCCAGTTGGTAACACGCCCAAGTATGACCTAGCACCTGTGATAAAAAAAGTGCTCTGAGTTTGGGGGTGTCACAAATATTGCCTTAATTTACGGGAGCATGGGGGAAATTAAAATTTAAATAATGATAGTTTTGAAAAAAACAATTTAAACTCAAAACATGGTTTTGAAAGTATAAAGCCCAGTTTGGTACTATTTTTTTAGATAGATTTGGGTTTACTATGTGATTTTAGTCCACCTTTTAACTGTCCGGTCCATTTATTTTGAGTTTTAAAACTCGATACAAATTTTGGTCTATCAGTGCCTCTTATATGAAACCCGATACTTTCCCATCTCTGAATTTGATATGACTGCTGCTGCAATGCTGCTCCTCACTAAAGCATAACGCTCATTTCGGCACTCTCATTCCCATTGAGCCATCTCTACAAACCTAGTATTCGTTCCTCGAGGATACCTACTTGAAGAAAAGGTAAATCACTCTTCTCTTGAACTTTAATCGTCATTTAGACCTAACTGGGCAAAAACCTTGTATTCTTTCCTCAATAATACCTATTTGAAGAAAAGGTAAATCACTCTCCTCTTGAGCTTTATCGTCATTTAGGCATAACTAGGCAAAGACGTTATCATTTAGTCTTTCAAAGGTAGGTTTTAGCCCAATTTCAAATTTTAAAATTATAGATTTTTTAATCTTCTTTCCAGAAAAATATATTACTCTAAAGGTATTGAAACCCTCAAAATATCCTTGGAACTATACGTTATTTGTATTTAAGTTTTCATTTGATTTATATTAAATTTTAATTTATATGCTGAGAAATTGGTCAAAATTACTGTTTTTTTATATTTTAGAAGTTGTTCTTTCTCTTTTTGAAGGATTTTTTTT
>JAUOBV010343249.1:0-10837 GCA_032360425.1 Rubia occidens | reverse complement strand
AGTGTTGGACGTCCCATCGATTCATTCCTTGTTCTTTTTTTCTACGAGAAGAGTCATCGGTATTGCGGGAAGAGAAATACCTACTATCCTTAGCGGTAGCCTCAGAAATTTATTGCTGGGAGCCAGTTTCGGTCACTTTCTCTAAAGAGACAACAGTGGAAATGTTTTCATGGGTTTCAATAGCCATGTTGTCGTGTCTTCATCATCGAAGATAAAAAAATATATAAACAGGACGATTGGTAAAATCCATATCTGTAATGTGAACAAGAAATTCAAACAAGCATAGGGAGACAAAAAGATAATACGAACATTAGGAGATAAATAAATAGGACAAAAAAACAAAATAGTGACAAGCAAACACCTTCACTCACAGTATTAGCATTGCGAAGAAAAATTGAATGTTCGCTGAATTTAAAAATAATCTCGCACTCAGCATTAAGGCGTGCCCCAACCTCAGGAAGTTTTGTTTCGGAACATTAAAGTTCCAAACTGGAAAATATTGGTTCTCATTACTAGGTTTTAGAAAGAAAAACTTTTTATGCCATACCTCAGTGTTATTAGGGAATCTACCAACGAACTCAACTGATGGAATGGCTGGGTACAGGCAAAAAATAGAGGAAAAGAAAGCCAATCGGAAAATCCCTACGCTGATGTTTAAAAACAAATCTACGGTAACAGAGACGATGCATAAATACACAAGTATTGCCTTACATAGAAGATTGGGAAAGGGAAAACATACGGTCTAGTGAGGATCGACGAGGAACAGGAACAATATAAGAAAGATGAAGAAGATGAAGAATACAAATAGGCTAGCAGATTAAGTTTAAGAATTTGAAAAGGAAAAAGAATTCAAAACGGAAAATAAAAGTAATGATTGACGTCTGTCAAAAAGCAACTTACCTTTTTAGGAATATGAGAAACTGGCAGAATATAGATACACTCGATATAATGAATACTAACAGAATCAAATCACAAAAATAGAAGCATTTATAAAGGGAAAGACATAATGGCGAGAGAGAATTTCAAAACAATACAACGAATAAGAGGAGAAAATCTCGGTTCGATGAGTCAAAAAATCTCAAGTGGCTAAGTTTGTCACAGGTATAGCGGATAAAGAGAAAATTTTGAATATCAAATTCAAACCTTAAAATAAATTAAAAAAACAAGCAGCATCGCATTAGTATCCAAGAAGCAAGTAATACTTCGTGAAGAAAATATTGGCAAACGTGTTGTTACAGCTTCAAGACTTTGCAAAACAACAGTTCGCAAATATAATACAAAAATAAAATGTCATCACTTAGTATTTGCTAGTGTTCATAGGTGGAGGGTTTATGGTGTATACCTAGCCCAACTAGAGACTGCTAACTTCTAAAGTCCAACCCAATCTTGATTCACGAACAACCAAGACCATTCAGCCCAAAATTCCAAGTCAACAATGAGTTGATAAAGAAGGAACATGGTGATCGTGGATTCAACTATAAACCAAGAAAGGTGGCATACAGACAAATCAGAAAGATAGTGATCATGACGTGTCCCACGATCTCAAACGCGAACAATGTGGAACCACAACCACGAGAGGCTAAAATACAGAGAGAGCAACATTGGAATATGTCAGAAAAGCTAGACTGAGAAATTCTAATTCTCTAAGGAAAATCTAACTTGATCGTCAGAGCCTTTTCCCCAGAATCACTTTCGAGATTTGTTTTACAGGAGACGATACTTAACGGTGGGCAACAACATTTTACTTAGGTGGATTACCATATCATTTGGGGCCGACTGCGGGGACCAAATTTTTTTGTTCCAAGATCATTCAGGTAAATTATGGGGTTCATTAGAAGTGAGAGAAACAACAACCAGAAGTGAGACAAGAGCAAATGGTTGGACGCAAAAAAAGCATGAATTCCAGTCAAACAAAACATGTGTTCCTAGCAGAGAAAAAGGAAAAAATAGGGAGGATACATAAGATGAGGAAGAGGAAGAAGAATCTCCTAACACAAACCATGAAAAATAAAGGAGAGCGTTCCCAGCGTTGCTTGAAGCTAAAGGGGAAAGTTTGTACAATCATTTTCGGGCTACATTCAAGCCGAAATCCCCAAGGGTGAGTGAAAGACAAAATAAAGGGCATAAGAGTCTTATGTATGAAGATGAGTTGAAGGAGATAGTGGCAGATGATGAGGAAGACAAATCACTATTGGCATCTCATCTTCAAGATTTTATTATGCCAAAAGATTTCAAACTTCCTTTACATGCTAAAATTTATGATAGAACCATAGATCTGAAGGAATTCCTTCACTCATATCGTAACAGCATGAGATTTTGTGATGCAGAAATCAAATTGGTATGCAAAGCCTTCCCAATTTTCTTATCAGGAACAACGATCGCATGGTATGAGGATTTGACAAAAGGAAGTATTAAGTCCTGGGCACGATTGTCAGATTGGTTTTTATGTATTTTCTATCAGAAGAAGAAGTTCCCCAAAACAATCGCAAACCTAAACAATCGGTTCATCACAGAAAGCTTGCAAGTTAGAGACTTATCGTTCCAATCTTCTTTGAATGAATTTACAGGGGGCATGTGGTCAGGAGAGTTCTATAAGAGGCTCACAAAAAATATACCAGAAAACTAAAGAGAGTTGATAAAAATGATTGAGCAACATCTGAGAACAAAAGAAGTAAATTACTACAAGATAGAACGGGACCGAGGTGAGAAAACAATGACGCAAGATACACACAATGGGTTTTTAAATAAAGGGAGAGGAAACATCCCTTTCAAGGGAATATAATCGGGGATACATGGCACATCATTCCAAGAGACACCCCTGACAAAGTCAAGAAAGAAAATTTGGCAAGGGAATAGGGAATTATGCCGTAAATCGGCACCAATGATAACACCCCCTGATAAAACATCCAAGGAATACTACTGTGATTTCCACAAAGACCATGGCCATAACATTGAGTACTGTAGAGATGTGGGAAGTAGATAGAGGAAAACTCAAGGAACTGCTATTTGAGCCATTATGAGAAAGAAGATGTGGGAAACCAGTACAACGAATCAAACAAGGTAGGGAGCTATGTGGAAAAAAAACTAGGGTATAGAGAACACACAGAGAAAATGTCAGAAGATGACAGCAGTGGTGGATTATGATGAGGATACAACGATTGAGGCTCCAGAAAGGGTGATCCTGTCTATACATTGGTATACTGAATCACTATCCAATAATGCTTGGAAATCTAAGGCCAGGTGTTCACCATCGCAAGAACCCACCGATAAAAGGCTTCATCTAGATGAAGCAATCACATTTAGCAATGAGTATACAGTCTCTAACACCTCGCCACATAATGACCCAATGGTCATAATTGCTAAAATTGTAAATGCAACAGTTGATAGAGTGTTTCCAAATCCTGTTTGTTGAGTGCTTTGATAAGCTAGGATTCAAGTAGATGGATCTAAAAAATTCCACATCATCACTTGTAGGATTTAGGGACAAGCAGAAACACCAATGGGCAACATACAACTTCCTGTTACCATTGAGCGACAGAAACTGCACCATCATGTGAGATTTTTTGGTCATGGATGCATCAAGTCCATTTAATGGCATTATTGGAAGACCCTGGATGAATACAACGAAGGCAATTTGGCCTCCATACCACTTAGTATTGAAGTACCTGACTCTAGCCAGAATCACACCAATAAGAGGAAACCAACAAATGGCGAGGCAATGTATGGTCATTGCAATGAAAACGAGGAAAAGATCAGAGCAAACTAAGATGGTCAGCACTGTCTCAAATAGCAGATTATTCAGGCAAGACGAGTCAGCATTAGATCTGGGAGAAGAAATTGAACTTGTCACTCTGGATGACAAAAACACTTCTAAGTGCATCGAAACTGGGAAGCATCTTCCCAATCTTGAGAAAAAAGTTAATAAAAATCCTGTGAAGTCATAAGGACAAATTTGCGTGAAGTGTACAGAATGTGAGGAGTTAACCTAGAAATAATTACCTATTCCTTGAACATTAGTGATTCAGTTAAACCAGTCAAGCAAAAGCAAAAAAGTTTTGCTAGTGATAGGCAGAAGGCAATAGATGAAGAAGTGACAAATTTGTTTTAAGCTTTGTTACTGAAGGAGGTAACATATCCAAAATGGTTAGTGAACCCAGTCATGGTGAAAAAGGTGGACGTAGGATGAAGAATATGCTTTGACTCCCATGATTTGAATAAGGCATGCACAAAAGATTGTTATCCTTTGCCTAAGATTTATCAGCTAGTTGAAGCAATAGCAGGGTACGAAGTCCTAGCATTCTGGATGCATATAAAGAGTATCACCAAATACTGATGAATCCTGAATATGCAGAGAAGACAGTGTTCATAACGAGCTTGGAATATTTTGTTATGTGAAAATGTCGTTTGGACTAAAAAATGTAGGAGCAACATATCAGAGAGTGGTAGACAATGCATTTCGCAATCATGTAGCTCACCCCAAGCCAATGGACAAGTGGAAGTCACCAACAGAATTATAGTTTAGGGGATACGAAAGAGATTAGAAGGGAAACACACCGGTTGGGTGGACGAGATACCAAATACCTCATGGTCATATAGAACAATTGTTCGACAACCTATAGGAGAAATACCATATAGCATAGTCTATGGTCATGATGAAGTAATACCGATTAAAATTGGGAACTCGATCATTCGAATATAGGCATAAAGGAAAGGTGATAATCCCGAATTAATGAGATTGGACCTAGATGAACTCGAAGAAAGGAGGTAGCAAGCAACGATACAGAGGCAAAGTATAAGGAGAGAATAGCTAGAGCATACAATCAGAGGGTCAAGGAGGCGTAATTCCAAATTGGTGACTTCGTGCTACGAAAAAATGAAGCGAGCCTAGCGGAAGAAAAAGGAAAATTAATCCCAAAGTGGGAAGGCCCGTACAAGATAGCAAAAGTGCATCATTCCAACTACTGAGAGATGGAGAGATTGGATGGAAGTAGCATCCCCAACACTTGGCATGTGATCAACCTTAGAAAGTTTTATGTTTAACATTTAAGGAGAAGGGTAGGAATAACCCAAATGTATAGAATCCATGAGATGATCATTGGTGTCGTTCACATCTTGTTTTCTTTTGAAGAGTGATATTATTGTAGTCGTACATGTGAAATACAAAAGTGCATCTTTGGGGGAAATATACTTTTCATGTTCTTTAGTTACATTCTCTAAGTAATAGCCAATCATGGCACATCACAAACAATTGAGTTTGACCAAGAACGAACAAACAACTTACAACTTTTCAAAACTGCAAGCTTTTGATCTTATGATGTCACAATCCAACTTGTGAAAGCTATAGATCTTTCACTTAGGCAGATATGCCTAAAACGGTGAAGTAAGCAAGCAATAGATATTGCAGTTCGCACGATACAAATTACAAAATTTCCAAGCTATAGATCTTGGAACTTCGCAAACCAAACCAAGCAAGCTATAGATCTTGTGAAAAGGCAGATATGCTTACAAATGCGACATAAGCAAGAAATAGATCTTGCAAATTCGCACTATAAATACCCTTAGCTTTGCAAGCTATAGAACTTGAAAAATAGGCAAGCATGCCTGCGATGTCAGCAGAAAAAATTACACAACCTCAAAAACTAAAGCACGAAAGCCAAATGCATATACGAACGAAAATAGGGAAACACCAAAAGCACAACACTTTGTTCAGAGATAGAGAAAATGCTGAATTACGATGTACGAGCTAGTAAAAATTACTACTCAAAAAGTAAACTATCAATGCCTAGATGCGCGAGATGATCCAAAAGATGAAGAACTGAAGAACTACCACGATGACGAGGTAGCTTTGCTTTTCGATGAGATAGCTCAGCCTCGTAGCCAGAAAGTTCAGCCTCAGGCTCATTCTCAAACATTTTGTCATAACGCCATTTCATGTATAGGTAGGCAGGATGCCATGTAAAATCTCTTCGTTCCATATGATCAAGATGCTTAGAATAGTATACCTTAAAAATCAGTTATAGGACCGAACTCCTCACGATCAAGCTGCTCGCTCATAACGTCAACAGTATCTTGATAATCCTTATTCGCAGCCATCAAATTTATCACATCCCCTTCCAATTGACAAATGTAAGACCTAACAGTTTCAGACAAATTGATCTCTGTCCGCTGATAACCATTGATAAGTCCCCATGACCAGAATATAGACGAGATGATGATGGAAGGGATTCAAGTTTGTCCTTGTATTCAAAACAATCTTTTTCAAGCTGATGCACACACGAGTCAAGATGATTGCACTCAGCAGAAAGTTATTTATTCTCATGGCGAACCTGAGTGTTTATAGCGAAATGTTCATCAAATTTACTTTGTCACACGGCTGCAGAAGAAGAGAAATGATCACACTCACCCTGCATTTTTTAATAGCTCCAATAGATTGTCAATACGAGAATACTATTTATCAATGATCAGGGTCTTCTGATGAGCTTTGCTAGCCTTACTCGATGCGAATTCTTAGCATCCTCCTGCTGATGAAGAATTATAACCATACTCAGTTGTTGGCGCTGAATAAGATTGTTTTGTTTAGCACAAAACTCCTTAAGTTCGGGGATAAAATCTTGAGTATCCTTGGTAGGTCATCGTCGTATCGCTCAAAGATACAATTTATAAGCCCTAAATGATTACTAAATACAATTAAGTAGATAGTGGAAAATCGGGGTCGTCCACAAAGAAGAGGGATTTTCCTAAGGGGTTTCACATATAAAAGTGAATACTACACTAGATATAGAGATATGCATATATATAAAAGCGTGTAAAGAGAGGTTTTTTTTTTTTTGGTTTTCCTAAGTTATGAATTTAAAGACAAGTTAACTAACAAGCAATGTAAATATACTAAATGTGCAACAAAATACTAAGAAGAGATTAAAAACAAGTTATGGGACCTTGGGACCAATTGATTTCCACTTCCAAACCTCTTATTTATCCTTGAACATACAACCTATTCAATAGTTTTACTACTTATTGTGAAGATAAATCTTCCATCCTTCTTTGATAGTAGTTTACAAGAGTGAACGACATCTCTTGCTAAACCTCATTAATGACTCTTTTAGTCGATCAATGCCTAAAAGTATCCCATTAATGGAATTGAGTACTAAGAATTAACAAGCTTGGTAACACTTATAAACACAACACTGTGTCTAAGCATTGAACCAATTTATGCATTTACATAAGATTAGTCAAGAACGTTCAACGTTCATAGACTTCTCCCATTTTCTACACAAAACAAACATGAAAAAGAATTCGACACTATCACATTCATCTTGCATTTATCAAAAATCAATACCATTAAAAGCTCTAATTCATGATCTTGGATTCCATATAAAAAGAGAGGAAAATTAGCTACTTTCTCCTAACCATAACAAGCAATCATACACGCATTTAATAAACTCAAACTTCCAACACCATTAATGTATTCAACAACCAAAGTCAAAGCACAATAAATGCACAATAGAAAAGAGTTAAATAGCTCACATATAGTTCTCAAGACATGGGCTTGGAATCCTTAATCAATTTCTCCCAAGACTAAATTTAGCTACTAGAATTCATACTAAACAACAATAGCAATTCAAACATAAAATTAAGATGAAACAAAGATGAAAATGGTACAAAACTAGGGTTTTTAGAGCTTCAAGTCGAGAAGAAGAAGAAGTTGTAAAAAGAAAATAAAAGTGTGCAATTTATAGTACAAGAATAAGGATAAGAGGTTATGGCCACCCGCTCGTTGCGACTTGCGAACAAGATGTCACGACTCGCGACGGGTGACCAGAATTAGAATTTTGATTTGTTTTTCTTCTTCTTCTAGTTTTAGCTTTCTGTCAACTTTACTTCTCTTCAAGTCTTCAAAAGATGAACTAAATGGTCTTCAACGTTCTTTGGTCTTCAAGTCTCGATGTTTTTGCTCCACCACACAAAATCCATTAGAAAAGTCATAAAAGCGTAAAAGCCGCTCTTAAATCTCCTAAGTGAATTTCAAGGTAAAACACAAGCTCTAGATGTCAAAAGAGCACAAAAGTGAATCCAAAAGGTCCCAAAATATGCACCTAAAATGGACACATCAAACCTCCCCTCACTTGAACCTTACTCATCCTCGAGTAAGAAAAGATTCAAGCAAGCAAAGAAAATTATGCATCTCTACCCTAATATTAATATTCCCCCAATCAAAACCTCACAAAAACTCTCAATATTGTAAGTCTAAAATCAAGCTGAAATGATAATTCACACACAACCCCATTCCTAATTCTACCCAATCATTCTGCCAATCAATTCACTAATTACCATGAAAATATCTTAAACTCTCGAATTGATAATCCCAAAATCCAAAGGTATTAAGTGAAGTTAAAACTATGTCAAATGTTCAAATACAACTTCACTTCATACCAATATATCAACTTAAAAATGAAGTATACCAAGAATCAAGAATTTCATACCTTACTTTGTTTTCCTGCTAAATTACCCAATCCCAAGAAAGCCCATGATGATGGACTACCCGATTTATCCATGTGTCAACTGCAACCTTATGACTCCAATGCCAGAAAATGAGTAAATTGTAACATAATATTTTTTTTCTTTTCTCTCATTTTGCATAGGAGCCCTTTCGGGTTTTCATCCTAGCCACACATCATGTTTCTTTGGCTCACTCTTCCTTAGTGGTGTTTAATTATTTTGCATTGCCGCCACATGGTTTTCTCATTTTGCAATGCGTCGTCGCAATGGTAATCAAGCCAATACACTTATTATTTCATTCTAATTTCTTAAAGAAGTCTAAAATTTTATATTAATTTAATTAATTTCATAAAGATGTTATAGATTAAATTTATACTTCCTTCATCTCAGATAAAAATTGATTTCATCAAAAGAGAAGTGTACAGAAGAAATTTGAAGGCAGAATTTCAAGAAATAGTGAAGATGTTACGCAGGAATGAGTTTTCATGCATTGCGGTGGATACTGAGTTTCTGGGGATGGTGTTCAAATCGCTAAAGCCATACTACAAAATGAGTGCTCAAGAAAACTAAAATAGTATGTTGGAGAACGTTAACAATCTGAATCTCATCCAGTTGGGTCTTTTCGTGTGTCATTGCAACAAAAAATCAACAACGATGGTGTGGGAGATTAATTTCAAAGATTTTGACTTTCAGAAAGACCACCGCGACCCCACATCGATCGAGTAACCAAAGAGCGCTAGTGTGGATTTTGTACAAAATGGATAAGAAGGAATTTATGGGGAGGATTTTGGCAAGGAATTTGAGGTTTTCCAATTGAGCTGTCTGAATTTGAAATGAGTGTTTTTCCACTATATGTATGAAGTTGGGTATCTGATCAAGATTTTTTCATGAAAACCCCTACCTAAGAGTGCGAACGAGCTCAAGCGACTGGTGTTTGATTCTTTACAACACTGCGCCGTTTCTTGGAGATCTTTAATTCTTTGCAACATATGCACCTGACACTGGCAGCGAAAATGTAGGAATGTTGGAACTATCAATTCCATAGCTTCATATGCCGATGGAGCTTAAGAGGAAATATCTTTTCAATGTCTAACATGAATCATTTGACCTACAAAAATCCCCTTTATTTAGATGCTAACAAGTACAATTGAAGAAGGATTGGAAGAAAAATGAAGTAACTAATTGTTGTCTTCAATGCTCGCCGTCGTACCACACGGTTTGTTAGCTTTTCATTGCCACTTCAAGAATTGTTTGCTTCGCACCGCCGCCGCAAGGTTTGCTTGCTTTGCACCGCGCCATCGGATTGTTAATCAAGCCAACACATATATTATTTTAGTTTTAATTTCTTAAAGATTGCTAAAATTTTATATTAATTTTAGTTATATAGACGTTATAAACAAAATTTATAATATTTGTAATATAAAATTATATTTTACATGATATAAAAAAAGTTTTAGTTTAAAATTTATATGGACAAGTTTGTCCTTCCATTTTATATTTGGTATTAGAAGAATCAAATGCCTTACATAGGAACTATTTTCAACTATTATATATTTACTAGTTAGTCATTTTTTGTGCGATTAGCGTGATTTTTTTTAAATTTAGCTGATTTAATCTTCATATTTGGTAATTGTACATTTTTTCGTAGCATGTATCAAATTTTGTTGGATTCTTGATAGGATTTAATACAATATTTAGTTTTTCTGTGCATAGAACTGAATTGTAGATTTTTTTTTTATCAATAACCTCATATGCCAATCAAGAATATGGTATATAACTACTTTAATCTTTAGATTAGAGAGTGGAGCCATTTGAATACCTTACTTGGTTGATTGGAAAACGTGGCTTTCTAGCATCTGCCTGTACCCCAGATAATTATGACAGTTAGCGGTGGCTGATATGGACTTAGTTTTTAATAGTTGTTCAGCTGCAATAGGTACTCAAATTAAAAATGCCTCTTTTTTTAATTTTTAAAAACTTTTCGATGTCTAACATGAATTGTATGACCTAAAATGAATCCCCTATGTTTATATTCTAACAAGTACAATTGAAGAAGGATTAGATGAAAGATAAAGAAACTAATTGTTGTCGACGATGATTGCAGCCGCACTGCACATTTTGTTCGCTTTGCAATACCACCACAAGATTTGTTCACTTCGCATTCCCGCCGCACGGTTTGCTTTCTTTGTACCTCGCCATCGGATTTTTAATCAAGCCAATACTTGATTATTTTAGTATTAATTTCTTACAGAATGATAAAATTTATATTAATTTTACTTATTTAATATCGTTGTTATCAATTAATTTTATATTATTTATAATATAAAATTATAATTTATAA
>JAUOBV010343144.1:0-18403 GCA_032360425.1 Rubia occidens | reverse complement strand
CGGGTAGTACAAGTCTTTACGAAAAGTCAACCAATCATAAATGAACCTTCTGATTATGTTTTCCCAAAAATGGGAAAAAAAACAGGAGAGAGAGAGGGCATTGGTTTTTCTTGTTGGTTGCTCTGTCTCGTCATGTATTTTACTACAACACGTCCTAAAACCTATTATATATGTATAATATTTAATTTATATTATTTAAAAATAATAAAATTTTCCCCTTTTTCGTTATTTAAAAATAACTAATTTTCCCCCTTTTTCTTCTCTACCCTTGCTAGCCAGCGGTGGCATCGCCGAAAATTAAACCCTCCCGTTCGATTGGACCACATCAGCTCCCTAGTTATTTTCCGGCCGCTCCCTCACCACCCATCCACTCCCCACCCAAGCCCTCCCGTTTGTTTTTCCAACGATCAGAGGGGAAACGAGAGCCGGTCAGCGGAGGGCAGGAAATTGCATGGGGAAACGAGAGTCGGTCGGCATAGCGGACGACGAGAACGGGAGAGTTTGACGAGGAGAACAGCCGACGAGAACGGGCGAGGAGAATGGGAAACGAGAGCCAATCAGCGGAGCGAGCGATGAGAACGGAGAAACGAGAGTTGGGGTTGCAGGGGAAACGAGAGACGTGAATCGAGAGTCGGGGAGCACGACAACGACACTTGGGGCACGGCGGTGAGAGCCAGGGAGCATGGTGGTGAATAATACCAAGAGGGACATGGGCAACGAGAACTAGGGCACGGCTGCGCTCGGCGGGGACGGGAACTAGATCTGAACGCCGGAGATATGTAGATGTCACCACCAGAGAGTATGCCGCCGCCGGAGAAGACGATGCCGACGAACAATGCCGCCAGAGTATTTAATTAGTTTTATAATAAAATTTTAATTATTATTAGTTTTTCAATTTTTTATTCTTTAAATTAAATTCATAATACTTATAGTATTTTAATTGTATAAATACAGGGCGTGTTTCAGTAAAATACAGGCCGTGATATAGCGATTCACGTTTTCTTTGTATACCAGACGTCTCAGCATCGCTGTTGCTAATGGGCCAAAAAGTTCTAAAATTTGAGATCATTTAAGATTTTTCTCTTGGGTTTTTTTTTTGAGAAAATATCCAAAATGATATGCAATACCATTTTTACTTAAAATTTATAGTTTGATATTCTGTTTTTGGATTTGTCTTATAAAGGTTTCACTTGAGATTGGATACCATTATGGACATTTGCTCTTTTTTCCCTATGTCTCGATGGATAATTTCTCGTCGTTTGCTGCTTTGAAACCATTTTTTTCTTATGTATTTTTAGGGGGAACTTCATGGGGTTATTGGTAGTTTTCCTCTGTCCTTTTTGATTTGGTCGTGCTTAAAAGTGTCTTAGATTTTTTCCCCGTGATGTAGAGAAATGGTTAAGCTTAGAAGTATTATTGTATAATTATCTTCGGTAGATGACAAATATTCAAGTGGGTTGTAGTATGTCTCGGCCAAAATTCAAAGGGGTATAGCAACAATTAAAGGTCAAAGATGTAGCCTAGCAGGAGAAGGACAGTGCCAAGATGGTGGAAAGACATGTGAGGCCGAACGATCAAATGGGTAAGAAGTCGGCTAAAACTTTGAGATCGAATTTCTAAAGTTATACCCCTTTGGAATACCCATAACTATCATCATTGACAATGGAAAACAGTTTGTCTGCGATCCCTTCAAGAGCTTATGGGAAGCATACCATATTCAACAAAAATTGACGTTGGTTTCTCACCCTCAAGCCAATAGTCATGTGTCACAAATCGAATCATCGTGAATGACATCATGGCCAGACTCGAGGGGGCTAGAGGCAACTGGATAAATGAACTTCCCAACTTCTTATAGTCTTATAGAACAGTTGAATAGTCTACCACGGGAGAAACTCCACATAGTCTAGTCTATGGCTTGGAAGCAATAATCATGGAAGAACTTGGTGTGCCCAGCCCAATGACGATGGCAATTAACGGCGACGACCAACTGACTAACAAGGTGAGCCATGGATTGGATCTTGACCCATTAGATAAAAGGTGAGAGAAAATAGCTCTCCACGAAGCAAAGGTGACGGATAGGGTGAACGCTTCCACAATCGAATGGTTGAAGGTCCAATTTGTCCATGTCGGCTTTGTCATGAGAAGGAATGAGAGAAGTCGATAAAAGGTCGAGGGTAAGCTTACTGCAAACTGGGAAGGACCTTATAAGGTCGACGAAACCTACTTAGGATGCAGCTATGTGCTAGAGACCACCGGAGAAAAGCTCATCCCCAGAGTATGGAATGTGGTTAACCTTCGAAAGTATCATCAAACTTAACCTGGTTTAAAGCATCATCAAGTGATACATTTCCTTATCATTTTGTGCCTCCCCTCAGTTTCTTGCATTTTCTTATTTTTAGCCTAGCCAGAAAGTAGTTTACCCTAAAGAATAAATTATTTTTTGGTCCCTAAAATAGCATCTTATATCATCTTTTGATCCCTAGACCAAAACCACGTCCTTTCAGTACCCAACAAATTCATAAAAATTTTGGTCCCCAAAACCATATTCTGGGTGATTTTCGAGGACCAAAAGATGGTATAAGATGCTATGTTAGGAACCAAAACCACATCATTTCTACCTGAAAGTCACCCAAAATATGGTTTTGGGACCAAAAATTTCATTTTGAATTTGTGGGGTACTGAAAGGATGTGGATTTGGCCTCGGGGACCAAAAGATAGTATAGGATGCTATTTTAGGACCAAAAAAATAATTTAGTCTACCCTAAAATAGTTATAAGCAACTACAAGTACTTTTTTAGTCACTGAGTAGCACACCTGCACAAATATATCGTTATAGATCGAAATAGTACCCTTGTAATCTGAATCCCACTGGAATAAGTACATTTAATGGAATTCTTTTCATATTTGTATGCATGTGTATAAAGTTTTTTTATTACGTCAGACTATTAAACTTGCCTATTTGACGACCCCTTATTATCTATTACTCCTACCAACACGAAGCTTGCACATTTAGAATAACAAGTAAAACTTCGAAAGCGCAATCGAAGAGATCAAAATATTATTAAAGACATGACAAGTACATCTTTATATCAAGAATACCTACAAAACACTATTACGACATAACCTATTGAAACTCGTGTTGGCTAAACCACCGAGAACGGAAGAGGATCCTTGACCCCTCCCATAACCACCCATTGTTCCTTGGTTGCCACCTGGACCTTTTGAGGACCCCCTCGAGGGAAAGATCACCTCGGGGATTCCTAGTAGTCTTCTTCCTAGGAGAACCTCTCAACTATTTAAGCCAGTCATTCACTTTGAAGTAGATCTTGTCATATGGTGGCTTCGTATCCTCACCTCGACGTTGCATCCTCTTCAAGATCTAGTCAAGGAAGTTGGGAAGGTCATTATTAAGCTCAAAATTTGATAGCACGTGGCAAAGACCATAAGCACGCACAAATTTTCTAATTGAGCCTTAATTGTGAGATCTTGCTCTGCGATCGCCTTATCGAGACAAGTACGTTCGTTGAGGAGGTCATTAGAAATAATCTCTTTGGCCTTGACTTCTTCACAAATACATTTGTTCTCCTCGAATAGCACGCCAACCTACGTATTTAAGTTGTTGACTTCCCTATTGTAATTTTCAACCTTGAACAAATACTTTCTCTATAAAGCTCAATAACCTCTATTTCTAGAGTCGTATTCACTCAATGATCCAAACTCCTCCCTCCTTTCTACAATTGAATGGAGCAATTATTAATGTTGTTTCTTGAGGATCTCGTATCGTCGACCAGATTTCTCCTCGACATCCACACTTCATCAAGGGCAGTAGTTGTTCAATCCATGTTTATCTTCACGTTGTTCAATTCCTTTATAAGATTGGATATATGGGGGCGAAGATCATCTTCTCACAATTCCAACTCTATTTTGACATGCTCTAAATTCTCTCTTAGTTGTGACGTTTTGATTCAGTGTTCCCCCTCCCCCCCTCTTAAGTAATGATAGAAGGTCTATGTTTCTACCTCCTCATACAACATCTTCATGGTCCACACGAAGATATAAAGGTAGAAGATCTTCAGGGGGAAGATGATACTAAACAAGTGGCAGACACTACAAAGTAAAGAAAAGAAGATGATAAAAAATCGTTCATTAAAACTTTAATATTGAGTACAATTTTTGCACAATAGCCGAGGAAGAAAAATAATCATACATTGGTTCCTATACTATTGTCCTCATTTGTCTGGTCGATATGAACTTTCTCCCGTGTATCATGATTCTCACTGTTGGTTGTGGCATCCTCATGTTTTGACCTTATAATTGAATGGCTTGTTTGATTGTAATAAGGAACTTTTGAACGACTTATTTGATTGTAATAAGGAACTTCTTAGAAAGTATTTTTATTGGGAAAGTGGGAAAATGAAATGAAAAATGAATGAAAATAATCTCAATAAGTTGAAAACCGTTTGCGAGCAATTGATGCAATATTGAGCCCAAATAGGTCAAAAACTGAAAGAGAGAGGCATAAAATGTGTGGAAAACGGTGAGGTGTATGGTCAAAAAAATGAGAGCCTAGGATGAAAATTCGAGATGGCCTCTAAGTAGAATGAGATAAATTGAGAGAAATGAATTTGAAGGCTCATTTCCCCCACTTTAATGAACTATTAAGATTAAATCTCCTCTTGTTTTATTTTTAATTATTTACATCCATTCATATCTTGATTATCTTTCTATGTAGAACTTCTTTAAGTCAAAATCTGGGGGGATAGGTAGTTTTTGTGTTTTAGATTTGGGGAGTTATCAATAAGGAAATCCAAATGTGCTTTGGGAGTAGAGGATTAGAAAACCACCTTAGATCTTGATCGTTCTTACTGGAGGACGAGTAAAGGTTAAGTGTAGACAATCTAACGTACTCATTTTATACATTCTTTTAGCACATTCGATGCTCGTATTTGTAATATTGTAGGTTTTGTGTAAGAGATTTGATACTTTGCCAATTAGAGGGTTATGATCACATTGCAACATTTTGTATCCTAACTCTTGTGAAGTCCTTGATGTTCAGAAGATTCTTTCCATGATTGTGTCAAGGGTTGCAGTCTATAATTGAACCAAAAACCACATCATTGGAAGAAGACCACTTGCAAAAGCAGTAGAAGAAAGAAGACCACTTGTAAAAGTGATAGAAGAAAGATGCTTGTAGAAGACTTGGAAGATAATGCAAAGAAAGCGAGCAACGAGCAATTGAAGACCCTAAATTACATACCATTCAAATGTGCGCAGTCCGTGAAGCTCAATTTATAATCAAGACCAGGATGAAGCTCTAGCTCCTGGACCATACAAATGTGCACGGTCCACAAAATTTAGTTTGAAAGCCAGGAACGAAATCACTTCTAGTTTGCAGACTATGGAAATGTGTAAAGTCCGCGATGACAAGCTTAAACCATAGCTTGAATGAAACTTTTTAGATTTCTCTTTCCTTTCCCTCAAAGGATAGAAGTTTGTACCTGAGGGCAAAACCCCTAGTGTTACATATATTTTCGCTCTCATTTATTGCATGTTTCTTATGGATTATTGTAGTTTTGTTATGGGACATGCTAATATAGGCTAGATTAGTGCTTGAGAGCTATTGGCAAACATGTTTAGCATGAAATTATGAGATTCTTTTACCATTGATTGTCAATTATGTTTGTGGTTATTGTTTATGATTAATGCGTGATTACATTTAGGATGGCAACTAATTGTGATTATGAATTGATTATGTGCTAAACTTTGGGGTGAACATGGAAGATTTTATCTTTTTTATCAATTAGGTCATTATTAATTGATGTAAGATCGTGATTATGGGTGAGAACTAATCAAGTTTCTCAATTGATTGATTGTGATATTAGATTTTATGATGCTATTGATTTATTCTTTTTGTCGTTGTGGTAGTTATTGATTGACGCAAAGATTATGATTAAGGGTGACAGCTAGGAACTTCGAGCATGTGCACTTTCGTCATAGTCGTTCTTAGAGAATACAGTTCTGCTAATTTGGTGTTACTTGCTATTAAATCATTAAAATTAGTCATAATGGGTCCCCTTATGCATTGTTATACCCGTGGCTAGTCTATCGATGACTTTTCATCTGGAAGAATTTCAAATTTATCTTAGATTCAATTCTATTTTAGACCAAAATACTTTCAATTATCCAACGGTTTCTCAGGTTATAGCTATATGGAATGAAACTGATAATAAATGTGTAAATGGGACAAGAGAAATAAGAGTCTTCAATAAAGATGCTAAAAAATAATTAAAAACTATTTTGGATGTTATGATCCATTAAAATATCATTTAATTTCCCCAAGAGATGAAACAATTTGGCATCGGGGGTTAAGAAAATGTAAGCCATCTTCTAGAAGCTCAAATCGTCTAAAGACATTCCCAGTTGAAAACATCACTGATTCACAAAATCGATAACGGCCGACGATATTTTAAGCAGTAAAACACCATTTCCTCTCTATACCTTTTATTATATTTAAGATCTTTAAATAGTTTTACATATAATATTTTTTACTTGTCTTCACTACAACAATGCCCAACAATAAATCAAGAGATCCGACAGTCGCTTGTAGGAAATACTACGCTTACAAATTTCAACTAAGACTAGACGACGAATCTAATATTCTACATACTGGAAGGCTTTTCCAACAATTTTTTGTTTATACTTATAGGAAAATAGTAACAACAACATCAGAATTTCTTGCTATCAGCAAAATTGAATAAGGCTGAATTTTATCAAGGACTTTTAGACATGATTTCAATTGACCTAACAACAGGTTATCAAGTTGGGAAATGAATTATATTATCTTCAACTTTTATTAGTGGGCCACGAGATATGAAAAAAGGTATATGGATGCAATGACCCCGGTGCAAAATTTTGGTGAACCAGTTATCTTCTTAACTATGACGTGCAACCCTTCTTGGGAAAAAATAAAAGAACATTTACAAGAGAATGAAGAAGTTCATAACACACTTGATCCAATAACTAGAATATTTTATTATAAATTACAGCAACTTAAAGAAGACATTATTGAAAAATATTTGTTTGGAGAAGTTGCAGTTTACGCCTACATAATAGAATTCCAGAATTCGGGCCTACCCATGCACATTTTTAAAATAATGTTGGAGGAATATTTTAAATTAACATCTCCTGATCAATATGCATAGGCTGAGTTGCCAAATAAGAATAAGAACTCATCTCTCTATTCATTAGTTCTAAAACATATTATTCATAGCCCTTGTGGTGAACTGAACACAGACAACCCATGTATGAAGAATGGTCAATGCAAAAATCATCATCCTTTTTTTTCTTTCTAAATTCACACAACATTCAAAAATCCATATCTTATATATTGAGGTGAGTCTGTTAGTAAATATGATTGATATATGATTTATACAAATTGATTTAGTCAATATTTTATTTCGGATGTAAAGATACTTTTCATAGTTATGCTCTGTACAATTATCTATTAATACAGAATGAATCGATGGAGCTCCTCGGGGACTCAATTACCCATTTCTTACCAAATTATACAGTATTAGAGACATAACAAAATATACCTTATTCATCTCTTCTTTCTCTCGTTCCTGCGATGGCCTCCTCTTCCAGCAAAACGAACTCTTCTGAAAATGACAACAATCACTCTTCCATCACCTGTCCAACCTACAACTTCGAGTTTTCACTTGGCTCAATCAGTTACAAACATTCATAAAAAGACACCGCTTATACTAGATCTCCAAAAAGTCCAGTACCATACCTAGGCCAAACTTTTCCAAATCATAGCTCGTGCACACAATGTCTTGGACCACATCGACGGCTCTCCTCGTCCACACGATGTCCCTGAAGCCAAATGGAAGCAGTTGGATGCTATAGTTCGTAGTTGGATCCATGACACCATCAGTGACGATTTTTTTCACCGTGATTCAATTCAGTTCAACCGCTCATGAAGCCTGGCTCCACTCAAAGGTATCTTCCACGACAATCGCTGTGCATGAGTTGCTAAACTTGAAAGTTGGTTCATCAATGCCCTAGAATTTTCCCCCTCTATTTCCGCCTACTGTCAGCATCTCAAGTCACTGGAGGATTAGCTCGGAGATGTCAAGAATAAGGTCAGTGACTAGCGACTCATCCTCCAACTCATCAACTCATTAGTCAAATGTCGCCTCTACCTTTTTTATATAGATGAAAGCATGCTTACTCGCTAGAAATCTTATTGGAATCGCTCGATGGAAGGGTCTCATGCCTTACTAGCCGCCGACGGGACAAGGGCAACACCACCCGTTGCCAACCTGAGTCACCGGTGCTAGGGTGGCCACTATCGTGACCGAGGAAGGCACTGCTCCTACAACGGCATCCATGGTCGTGTGCAGCAACCACAAATTGGTGGGTATGGAGTCGGTCGCCAGGAACACACCACACCTCCACAATGGTATTCTTTGCTAGCGTCACCCTAGTGGTCATCGACATGGACGCCGCCACCATGGTAGCATCCCACGGCTCCTGCACCTACGCAGCAGTAGCCGAACTCATTTTGAAGCTAGCAGGCAGACCCAGATCAAGTTCTTCTTGCCCATGAACATCACCGTGCCAATATAATGGGCCAGTAGGTATTTTAAGCCCAGACCAGCAGTTGGGCAACAACCTTTTTCAGCCCAACAACCACTCCAACAGTATTCGGGTGATTTATCCCCATCCTTTTGCACTATGTTACTCCAACAACCATCAGAAAATTGGTACATGGACACCGGGGATTCCTCCCATATGACTGCAAATTAAGGTAACCTTCGTACCTATTTTAATTCACACATTTTATCACCTATTTATGTTGATAATGGAAGCATCATTCCAGTTTTCGGTACAGGTTCTGCATCCCTAAATACATCCCCGCCTTTTTGTCTCAAAAATATTTTACACACTCCAAATATTGTCAAAAATATTATTTCTGTCAGAAAATTTACCATTGATAATAATGTTAATGTGGAATTTTATCCTTATATTTTTTTAAGGACCTCACTTCCGGGAAAATCAAAATGAGATGTAACAGTCTCGAGGATCTGTACCCGATCAATAGCCGACATGCCTCTGATTTTGTTACTTCCCAACCTCCACCATGGTATACTCGTCTAGGTCACCCATGAGACCATATCTTAGACCTTCTTAGACGTCGAGATTATATTTTTAATAAAGCCATATGTTTGACCATTTGCTCATCTTGTCGGATTACTAAACACAGACATCTTCATTTTTCAAATTCTAAAATTTTCACTTTTAAACCTTTTGATACTATTCATAGTGATATATAGAGTTCTCTTATCTCTATCACCAGTGGTTTTAAACATTATTTAATGTTGTTGGATGATTTCTCAAATTTTATTTGAATATATTCTCTCGAATACAAATCTGATGCATATTCTAAACTAGTGTTATTTCATGTCATGGTCAAAAATAATTTCATGCTAATATCAAAACTTTTCAATTTGACACGAGTGGTGAATTTGTGAATCTGAATTTTTGCAATTTTTTTGAATTAAATTACATGTTAATGTGTTTTGCTTACCCACAAATTTCTCCTCATAATGGCAAAGATGAGAGAGCCCTTTGCATAATCAAAGATATTACCCACACTCTCCTCACACATGCCTCCTTACCACATCTTTTCTGGGTCAATGCCCTTCATATGGCCACATATCTCCCCAACATGTTGCCTTCCAAAGCCATACAAAACAGCACACCAACTTATATCATATACCTAGGCGAACCCACACACTCTCATCTTCGCACTTTCGGTTGCCTGTGTTACCCCAACACCTCTTCCACCACTCCTAAAAAATTAGCTTATCGATTTGTCCCATGTATGTATCTTGGCCCCTTTTACAATTACAAGGGCTCTCAATGTTGGGTTCTTGGATCCCGCAGAGTCATCCCTGTCAACACATGTTGTTTTCAATGAAATGACATTTTCATTCGCCTCTCCACACTAATCCCTACTCTAACGTGCCATCCTCTGACCCGTCTCCCTTTCTCCTTGAAATTTTCTACCAAATACTTCCACCACAAGATTCGTCCACCCCCACCGAATCACGACAGATTTCTTCTCCAACATACCATCCAACACCTCTCGTTCCCCACTACCTCCTCACCATTCCATGGCTACTCTTTGTCAGGCCGGGATACATAAACCCAATCCTAGATATAATCTCATGGCATCCTCCACTTCCACATCCCCTCTCCCGGCCTCCCTGATACGTGCCTTCCGGATTTGAACTGGCAAGCTGTCATGAATGATGAATTTTGTGGTCTTATTAAAAAAAATGGTTCCTGGGATCTGGTTCCTCGGTCACCTAGTGCTAATATCATTCATAGAATGTGGCTTTTTACGTATACGTACAGGTTTGATGGCATGCTATAGAGACATAAGGCACGTCTGGTTGTAAATGACAAGTATCAATAAGTGGGTGTCAATTGTGATGAGACTTTTAGCCATGTCGTGAAATCGGGAACCATTCGTTTGATTCTCAGCATTGCTCTGTCCCGCTCTTGACTCATCCACCAGTTCGACGTCAAGAATTCTTTCTTGCACAGTAACTTGGAGGAAACTGTGTACATGCATCAATCACCTGGTTTTGGTGATAGCAGCGTTCTGATCATGTGTGCCTCTTACGCAAATATCTATATGGACTGGAACATACACCCCATGCCTGGTACCATAGGTTTTTCACCTACCTGCACTAGATTGGGTTCTGCAACAGTTATAGTGATTACTCCCTATTTATGTACAACTCTCAGAGTAAGACTACCTACTTGCTTTTATATGTCGGTGACATCATTCTCACAACCTCCTCCACAGCTCTTCTTCTTTGTCTTGTTTCTATGCTCGGTCAGGAGTTTCCATGACAGATCTCAGCCTTCTCAACTACTTTCTTGGAATCTCTGTTACAAAGAATCAAATTGGGTTTATTTCTTTTGCAGCAGATGTATGCTTGGGAAATCATTGTGGACACAAAATACAAGCTGGCGGCTGGGGTTGGTCTTACACTGGCTAACCCGTCAGTTTACCAAAGTCTCCCTAGTGCTCTGCACTACATTACATTTATAGGGTCAGGCATTGCCTATGATGTGCAACAAAATTGTCTCTTCATGCATTATCCGAGAGAGCCTTACTTCCAGGAACTTAAGCGGATTATCATATATATCCAAGGCACCACTGGTTTTGGCCTCCAGCTACATCTATCATCGACCTCGACCCTCATAGCTCACTCTGATGTAGATTGGGTTAGATGTCCCGACACTAGTCGTTCCACTTCTAGTATTGTGCATACTTTGGTGAGAATTCGATATCTTGGTCGTCCAAGAATCAACCTACTATTTCCCACTCCAATGCAGAAACCAAATTTTGAGGCATCGCCAATGTAGTGGCCAAAACATACTGGCAGCAAAATCTTCTGTGAGCTTCATGTCCCTCTCTAGCGAGCTATTATTGTCTACTGCGACAAAATTTTGGCCGTCTATCTCTCGTTCAATTTGGTGCAACATTAGCGCACCAAACACGTTGAGATCGACTTGCACTTTGTTCACGAAAAGGTAGCTCTGGGTCAGGTTCGAGTACTCCACATCCCACCCACTCACCAATATGCTAACATCTTCACAAAGAGGCTTCTATCTCCTCTATTTTTTTTACTTTAAGTCTAGTTTCTACATCTGCCCAGCTCCCGCTTTGACTACAGGGGTGTGTTAGTAAATATGATTGATACAAATTGATTTAGTCAATATGGAACTCCCCAGGGACTCAATTACCCATTTCTTACATAATTATAGAGACAAGGATTCAAAAGCAAGGGTGAGAAATCACTTATTATACAACTGATGGGTAACAATATATAGCCAGTGGTTGCTAGCTAAATATGGTTGTCACATTAAAGTTGAAATTTATTTAACCATTCAGGATGAATATTTATATTAATATATTTACAAAGGAAATTATTGAATTCAATATAATTTAACAACAAAACAAGTTGACAACATTATTGATGAAATAAAAAAATTCCAGCCTGTGCCCCCAAAGCATTGTGGCAAATTTTCAGTTTTGACCTTATTAAAATGAATATAGTAGTGATGAACTTACAAGTTGACATTGAAAACTATCATGCGTTAACTTTTCATGAAACAAAATCGTTACAACGGGTTGTTCATAAAGAAGATTTAACTAAATCCAAAGAATTTGTTGGACTTACTCTTACAACTATTGCGGAACACAATATTGGAACCCACTACCCAATTTCTGCATACCCACCAACAACCCTCATATTGAAAGTGGAAGATCAATTACAATCAATTTTTTAAAAAAATTACAAACAATAATCGGCAAAGAAAGTTTTCCACAATGTTTCACATACTTGCAAATAAACCCAGCTAGAAATTTATTCGACAATAAATCTCGCAAGTGCCAATTTTATTGAACATCAACAATTCATGACACATTCCTTCCTCCCCATTGCAACCAAGTTAATTTGACATTTAAGTTTACTGGGCTTTTTAGTCCATTATGCATAGCACGGGCTGGAGACTCATAGGTGTTACGATCCAACAAGATCAAAATGCAATGATATTATTCTAAAGATACAGTGTTAGATGAGAAAGAAAATAGATTTGGGGATGAGAAAAGAATACAATGAGATTATTCTAACTGAATGCCTAATCACTGCTTTTCTCCTGCTATTTAACAACAACTTAGTTTATAACAGAATCAAAGCTACCTCAAAACATGAGGCTCAACTAAAAATAATCGAATTCAGTTAATAAAGCTATTTAAACCATATTTTTAATTCATATCAATATCTATATTGTAACAATCTATCTCCCTTAAAACAAATCTTGTCCCCAAGTTTCAAAACCTGGGAACTTATTTTTTATGAATTCAACACTTTCCTATGATGCTTCTTAAACTGGTAATCCTTGCCATTCGATCAACCATTGAGTCTCTTGAATACCCTCCCTCTCTACCAGCCTCCTTTTAAGAATCTGTTTAGGTGTGAATACTTGTAAGTTCCCTTCCTCATACACAGGAACACCAGTTCTGACATATGGAATTGGACCAATATGATCCTTTAACAATGAGACATGAAAAATTGGATGGACCATGCTTGAGGGTGATAGATTTAGTTTATATGACACTGATTCTATTTTACTTTCAATTCCATAAAGACCAAAATATTTAGTAGCAAGTTTAGCATTAGTTCTGGTTTGAATTGACTGTTGCCTATACCTATGGATCTTCAAATAAACCCAATATCCAACCTTAAAAGATATATCAAATATTCTTTGATTATCTACAGACTCATCCTTTCCACTACCATGTGTAATTGATCCCTCAAAAGCTGATCAACCACTACTCTCTGCTGTAACATATCCTGAGCAGCAGGGATAAACATATCTGTCAAAATTCCTAAAGAAAGCTGCAAAGGTTTTACACCATATAAGGCCTCAAATGGTGTCATATTATTACTGGATTGATGAGTTGTGTTATACCACAATTCAGCAGCACTTAACCACTCTTGCCAAGAAGAAGGCTTATGGCTACAAAAAATCTCAAATATGATTCCAAAATCTTATTTACTCTCTTTGTTTGTCCATTTGATTCTGGATGATAAGCAGTGCTTAGATGTAAACTAACCCCTATCTTCTTAAAGAGTTTGGTCCATAGATGACTAGTAAAAATCTTATCTCTATCAGAAGTAATGGTTTCAGGAATTCCATGTAATTTGCTGATGTTATCAAAGAATACCTGAGCCACTTGTTTAGCAGTAAATAGATGAGATAATGCCACAAATAACTGTAATTAGTTAGTCTGTCAACCACTACAAGGAAAGTGTTAAATCCATGAGAAACTGGTAATATGTGAATGAAGTCCATAGAAATCAGTCTCCAAGCATGATTAGGTATAAGAAGTGGATGCAACAATCCTGGTGTTTTGTAATGTTCGGATTTATGTCTTTGGCAAACCACACAATTCCTAATGTACTCAGTGATTTCATGCTTCATTCTAGGCCATTTAAAGAAAGTTAATATCCTTCTAATAGTGGCAGTTTCCCGGAGTGTCATCCCACTGGTGAAGGAAAAGTGCATAGGTTCTAAGATTTGTTGCTTAACAACCACCCCCAACTATTTCCAATGTAAATATTTTCCCCTTTCTTAAGTATCTCATTCACATATGTATATCCAGGTGGTTGATCATTCTATAGTAAAACTGTGGCAATAATAGCTTAAGCAATATCAACATTCTCAACACTGGACTCAAAATGTGCCATCCAAATGGGAAAACTGATGTTGATGTTGATGTTACTGCAAATAGTGTAGGAGTTGCAGAATATATTGGCGTTAATTCAGACTGATTATTATTTGTTGCAGCTAATGTTAACACTTAGGATTATGATTGAAACTGATTTTCCATCTTCTGTATAACCACTGAATCCAAAATCTTTTCCTGATCCACCTTAAACAAACTGTTTAGTATTTCTCTAGCATCCTCAGAAATATCATTGGCTTATGTACCATCCTCATCCCATTTAATTTCATCTACTTCATCAACCAATTCTGTTGTAAAGTTCTCAGATTCAGAATGCAATCTAGAAAGAGCATCAGCCACACCATTTTTCACTCCCTTCTTACACTGAGTTTCAAAATCCATTCGAAGAAATTTAGTAATC
This sequence comes from Rubia occidens, assembly GCA_032360425.1. Classification (NCBI taxonomy): domain Eukaryota; kingdom Viridiplantae; phylum Streptophyta; class Magnoliopsida; order Gentianales; family Rubiaceae; genus Rubia; species Rubia occidens. The sequence continues at coordinate 3,665 of JAUOBV010343144.1, read as the reverse complement.
CATTTATGCTGTATAGCATTATTTATCTTTTGATCAAACAAATATTTCAAACTTTGATGATCATTTTTTATAATGAAATGACCTCCCATGAGATAGTTTCTCAATTTATCAACAGTTAATACCAAAGCCAATAATTTATTTTCATAAGTAGACAAACTCCTATTCCTCTCCCAAAATGATTTTCTTAGAAAAGATATAAGGTCTACCTTCTTGTAAGAGTACTATTCCCATTCCATAGCCACTGGCATCAGCCTCAATGATAAAAGTTTTATTAAACTCAGGCACATTCAACAGAGGTGATGTTGTTACAGCTCTTTTAAGGAGTTTGAAAGCTTCTGTTGATTTCTCATTCCATTTAAAATTGTCTTTCCTAAGAAGGTCAAGTAATAGCCTACATATTACCCCATAATTGGATATAAATCTCCTGCCAAACCCGAGAAACTCCTCAACTCCTTCACATTTTTAGGTTTAGGCCAATTCACAATACTGTTAACCTTACTTTGGTCCATTTCTACTCCCTCAAATGAGATCAGATGTCCCAAATACTCCACCTTAGATTCAACAAAAACACATTTACTCAGTTTAGCATAAAGTGTGTTCTTTCTCATCACTTGTAAAACCTCTCTGACATGTAACAAATGCTGCTCAAATGATGAATTGTGGATCAGAATATCATCAAAAATATATATAAGAACTGATTTTTTGAGAAAACTTTGGAATATCTGATTCATCAAAGACTGAAAGGTTGCTGGTACATTAGTCAAACCGAAAGGCATTACTAAAAATTCATAGTGACCATGATGACTTTGAAATGTAGTTTTATACACATCAAAAGGTTTCACCCTAATCTGGTAGTAACCAAAGTTCAAATTAAGTTTGGTGAAATTTTTTGCACCATGAAGCTCATCTAACAACTCATCTATAACTGGAATTGGAAGCTTGTCCTTTATTGTATTCTCATTCAATCTTCTGTAGTCAATGCACAATCTCAAACTGGCATTCTTCTTTTTGACTAATAGTACAAGTAATGTAAAAGGACTTGAACTTCTTTGTATAAAGCCTTGTTTGAGCATCTCTTGAACTTGCTTTTCAATCTCATTTTTATAGGAATAAGCATATCTGTAAGGTTTTAATTTGAAAGGATCAATGTTCTTTTTCAAATTTTAACTATGACTAACACTTCTAGAATGAGGCAATGAAGATGGTATAGGAAAAAAAAAACATCAGCATATTCAATGAGAAAAGTCTCAGGAACTTGAATTTCAGAAAGTTCTGGAACTTATCAGTTGTTCTGGACTCAAAGCAACCTGTTTTGAACTTAGTTTATCACTTTTCGGATTCTGATCTTTTGATAGTTGAGTCAACCACATTCTTCTTTTCTTAAGTTCAAACTCTTCTGTGTTATAAGAGCTTGGATTATTCTTCCATCCTTCATTATAGTACTTCTGATTATTCTCAAATTAAGGTCTTAAGTTCCTTCTAATTCCCTTCATGTCATCAAATGCTTCATCTTTCTTTCATGTTCAACTCTACCAAGTCTCTGATTATCATTTCTCTCAGAATTTTGCTGCTCTTCTAATTATGCCAGCCTTAGAATGAGGATACTTCATATACTGCATATTTAGTTCATCCTAATTTCCTCTTAACAGCCATTACATACCATCATCACTTATTTGTACATTCTGAGCATGGAAGTAAAAAGCTATAGGGCTAAAGATTTTCATCCAATCCACCCCATGAACTACATCAGTACCACCCAACTTTAGAACTTTCAAATCAAAAGTGAACTTATGTTGCTGCACTCTCCAATTAACCTATGGACACAGTCAATCCAGCTGCGCTACTTCCATCTGCAATAGTAACCATGAATGGTCTTATAAAAACTTCTCCAAGACCCACTTTTTTTTATTACACTAGGCATAATAAAACTATATGTACTACCACTATCTAATAGCATTATAACCAGATGATCTTGGATATATCCCAATAGAGAAAGGGTATTAGTTCTCCCTGACTTGTGGAAAGCATTAAAAAAAACTTCCTTATGATTTTCTAGCACTTTTAATTCCTCTGAATCTTCTTCAATGACCAGAATATCAACATAATCCTCCATTGTGGAAGAGATATGATGAATCTGTCTAAAATTACACTCATGTCTAGCATGGTATTTTCCCACACTTATAAAATAGATGGTTCTCCCTCCTATATTGTTGTTCTTGAGGTGAGATTCTCTTAAAACCGACATTTCCTGGTTTATTATGAAAACTACTTCATGTTTTAAACCTTTGACCACCATACTTTGGTTTAACTCATCCATGTACTTCTGCAAAACTTTGTCTAGTCTTGCCTCTTTTACTGACCAATTCCAAATTCATCTCCTGAAGTGAAGCTATTTCCATGGTTTGTTCTAAGGTAGAAGGCTTAAGCATTTTAACCATAGGTTTAATTTCATCTTTCAATCCACTTATAAAACTCGAAATGAAATAATTTTCATTCGGTTATGGATTAGACATCAACACCAGAGATTTTAATTCCTCAAAAGCTTCTTGATAAAGTCTCACAAAGTTCCTTTGATATAGTTTGTTAAACTCTTCCACTGCATTTCTACCCCAACCACAAAACCTCTCTTATTCAAGGCTTCACTAAATTCAGTCCAATTCATATTTCCTTGAGTAAAGTGCTAAAATAACCCTAACTATATACTGAAAGTGCCAATCTAACCCTGCAAAATGAGAAATTATCAATATAACCATATCTTTTGGATGCATGTGCCAATCTAACCCCTGAGTGACGTTGACTTTAATTGTTAACGAGAATTTGGCTGGAATGTACCAAATGATCATTTTACCCTTGGATTAAAAAAGAAAAGAAAAGTTTAAAAAATAAATAGACCAAAATGCCCTGCCCACCCTTCATCTTCATCTTACCCAACTGAATTAGCGCACCCTTCCTCTTCTTCTTGCCCGATTCACTCACCGGTGGTAGGGTTTCGAACAGAAACCATTCGCTTAGAGTTCATCCTCACCCTTTCTCTATCTTTGCCCTCCTGCCACGCCCATTTACTAACCAAAACACCTGGTCACATAATCAACACACTACAATAAAATCCCTTTCCTTTCTCTTATGATTATATAGAATAACAACAATTGGGTGAAGGCCCGACCCATCCATGATCATGTTATCAAGATTGAAGATCAAGGTATGCAAAATCAATAAATTTTACTATTTTATATTTGAATTTTTATGTTTCTAACCACTTCTCTTCTTTTCCTCCTTTCTCGGGCACCCAAATTTTGCTCAAATTCACACGTAGTTAGTTAATGCGAGCGGCGGCGGCGGCGAAGAGGGCGAGACAGAGGAGGGTTTGGTGAAAATAACGATTCGATGTGGCGATGGGATTGGGGTGGTGGCGATTGGTGGCTATAGCAAGAAGAAGAAGAAGGTGGGCGATGGGTATGTGGATGATGGCGGGCTGGGTGGTGGTGGTGGTGGTGGCGAGCGTGTTAGGGTAGGGTGGTGGCGAAGGGAGGGAGGAAGAATACTAGTGGGTTGGGTTTTTTGTTTATTTGTTTTTAAAGAGGGGTAATATGGGAGAAATAATTCAGTTTTTGGGGTAAGGGTATTTTAGTTAATTCGAGACATGTCAACACCCTAATTGACCAGTC
>JAUOBV010343035.1:0-10838 GCA_032360425.1 Rubia occidens | reverse complement strand
TGGAGCAGAAAAAAGTAAATTCGAAGTCAACATTAGAAGGGATAAATGTCTTAAGATATAAAAAATAAAGTACCTAGAGATGAGCTCATCTCTGTGGTCACCAACACCTTGGCGGATCTACGGTCGTACGAAGGCAGGGTAGGAATTGCGTATGGCGGATGGGAGAGGGAACTTCGAAGAGAGTAACTCTCGGATAGGAGAGGGAGAGAGTAAAAGAGACAAAGTTGTTCATCATTTTTCATTTTATATGCTTGGTTAGGGTTTTACTTATTTGGACATTTTTTTGGGCCAATAAGTTTACTAATAATACACATATAAAAAGTTAATTAAAAATTAATTAGATAGAGATGAATTAATTATGTATATGTATAAATGTAAATCAAATAAAGTAAAATAGTTTGTCAGTAATATTTTTTTAAAAATAAGTATTGTTGAAAATAAAAATGTAGAGGATTAAAAAAAGAAACGGTTAATTAGATAAGAACCATAAAAGTATAAAACTATTAATATAAACCGGAGTAAAAAATCAAAAAAATAGATATATACATTGGATTAAGAATTTATATATATATATATATATACACACACGTAGATAATTTAAAATAAGATTTTACCGTTGATTAGTTAAAGTTAATTTAGTTATTAGTGTTTATACATTAAAAGTCAAGTAACTATTGACCGTTGATTAGCTAAAGTCAACTTATTTAGAAGTGTTTATATATAGAAAGTTAAGTAAGTGTTGACCATTGATTGATTAAAGTCAACTTAGTTATTAGTGTTTGTATATAGTAAGTCAAGTATGGGTTGATCGTTAATTGGTAAAAGTGCAGGATCGATGATAAATATTCCGTTATGGATTTGGAAAATAAAATGGGGGTGTATAGGGAAGCACCACGTTTGAGCGGATTTCATTTTGGAGTTACGAGTAAAGTTTTTTACTTTTTGCACTTAGATCCCTCCAAGAAATTTGGAAGTTTCGAATCACGAAATTGGCGACACTAAAATTCAATTGAAAAATATACGATTGCGAGTTTGTGATTTGGGCATGTATGGGTGAATAGAAGGGCCTCGAAAGTCAACACGGATTACTTGTACACAATTTTGAAAAATTATACTGTGGCCCAAAAGATTGTTTCCTCATTATCCATTGCTCCAAAATATATGATTTTGGTTATTCTTACCTGAATATAAAAATATTAAATATTATATATTTTTGGTGATTTTTGGGAAAGCGCTAGTAGATGTTGTAAAGTAACTTATAGTTGATTACGTAGAAGCAAGGGAGAGACATCGAAAAGGATTAAGGATATGTTCTTGTACGCGATCGATGATAAATATTCTGTTACTGATTTGGGAAATAAAATGGGGGTGTATAGGGAAGCACCATGTTCAAGCGGATTTCATTTTGAAGTCACGGGTAAAGTTTTTTACTTTTTGCACTTAGGTCCCTCCGAGAAATTTGGATGTGTCGAATCACAAAATTGGCGACACCAAAATTTAATTGAATAGTATACGACTGCGAGTTTGTGATTTGGGCATGTATGGGTGAATGGAAGAGCCTCGAAAGTCAACATTGATTACTTGTACACAATTTTAGAAAATTACACTGTGGCCCAACATATTGTTTCCCCATTATCCATTGCTCCAAAATACATTATTTTTGTTATTCTTACCTGAATATAAAAAATATTAAATAATATTTTTTTGGTGAATTGCGGGAAAACACTAGTAGATGTTTTAGAGTAACTTAGAGTTGATTAAATAGAAGTAAGGGAGAGAAATCAGAAAGGATTACGGATATGTTCTTGTGCCCGATCGATGATAAATATTCCGTTACGGATTGGAAAATAAAATGGGGGTGTATAGGGAAGCACCACGTTCGAGCGGATTTCATTTTGGAGTCACGAGTAAAGTTTTTCTTTTTGCACTTAGGTCCCTCCGAGAAATTTGGATGTGTCGAATCACGAAATTGGCGACACCAAAATTTAATTGAATAATATACGATTGCGAGTTTGCAATTTGGGCATGTATGGGTGAATGGAAGGGGCTCGAAAGTCAACGTTGATTACTTGTACACAATTTTGGAAAATTACACTGTGGCTCAAAATTGTGCTTCCACGTTATCCATTGCTCCAAAATACATGATTTTTGTTATTCAAATATTTATATTCATATTTATAATAGGTCAATAAAGGTTGATCGTTGATTAATTTAAGTCAACATAGTTATAATTAAGTCAACAAAGTTAGTGAACGCTTTTGAAGGTTTAAAAAATTAGCTTAGAGCAGCTGCGCCCATCTCATGAAATTTTTAGCAAATTTTTTAAAAATTTTAACAAATTATTTTAAAATTTATGGCGGGAAGATTTAATTTTAAAATTTTTAGTACCGGTTTTTTTTTAATAACCACTAGTTTTTTGAAAACCGGTTCTAAATTTTGGTAAAAGTTTTAAAATTGTAGGCGGGAAGATTGAGTTAAAATAATTATCATCTTTGCAAAAATTTTGAATTTTTTGACCTCGATTTTAAAAAATTTAGAACCAGATTTTTAAATTAGCATCGGTTTTTTAAAAAAGTAACACCGATTTTCAAAAATCCTGTGCTAAATTTAAAAAACAGGTGCTAAAAAATTTTGGGGAGCCGGTGCTAAAAAACAGGTGCTAGAGGTTGTTTATGTGGTAGTGATATATTGTCGTCCTCACGACTTATTCTTCATGCATTCTACTTTTTTAAAAACTACAGTTGGATCTCCAGAGTCACCATCTGCAACTCCACCCTCGATGATATCTTTTTGGAGAGGCCTCCACAAAGTGTCACCCTTACCTTCGTGCTCTTCGTCTAACATAGAAAATGTATGTCCATCCTTAGCTAACATTGAAGCCTTAGCTATGTCCTCTGGTTTAGGAGGTGGTCGAAGAGGTTTTACGTCCTCGCCATTTTCCACCAGCCGCTGCAAGTTAGTGAGCATAGAAAAAAAATCCATAATAGAAAGATCATCACAAAACTCATACAAAGCATAGGTGTCATCAACATTGTCATCCAAATTAAAGCTCAAGATATGATCTCTCTCATCATTGTCATTAGCATCATCAAGGAGCTCATCAAGGCATTCATTATCACAAGTTATGAAAGACTCATAATGTTGATCAATTTTATCACATAGAGATATGTCGTTACACATAAGAGAGGAAATAGGATAACTATGCTTAGAATTGTAAATCTCAAATCCGACCTTATCAACATCATTCCATAGAGTTAGCATTCCCAAATGAATATCTATTTTAGTCCTTGATGTTTTTAGAAACGGTCTCGTCAATAAAATTGGCGGTGCACCATCATTGTGCACTACATCAAGGACATAGAAGTCCGCTGAAAACACTAAATTGCATAGCCTAACCATGACATCCTTAAGTATACCTCCGGGTATAGCTTGGCATTGATCGGCTAGTTGGACAATAACCCTAGTGTCCCTAAGGTCACCTATGTCCATGTCTCATAAAGGCTAAAAGGAATCACAGTTATAGAGCCACCTAGGTCAATCATAGCTTTCTTCACCAATTTACCACCTAAATAAATAGGGATCAAAAACATTTTGAGGTCATCGCACTTCTTAGGCATGTTCTTATGAGCTAAAGTGGCTACTCTTCCTATTTTCAATTGACCTACTTTCTTACTTGGTTTATCCTTCTTTTAGTGCATGCATTTTTCAAAATTTTAGCATAAGAGGGAACTTGTTCAATCACATCAAGAATAGGAATACTAACATCAACCTTCTTGAAGACTTTGCAAATTTGTGCCCCATTGGTTTCCACCTTTGGTCTTCCCCGTAGAGCTCTAGATAACAGTGGCGGAGGGATCACCCTTGCCTCGGTGGTGGGGAGCTCCTTAGAGGAATCTTCCTCAACAAATATCTCTCGTTCTTCAAGGTTGGTCTTGATTCGTTCCACAATTAGGTCATTCTCCTGCATAATCTCCTTATCGTCCTCGTGTACCTCATTCCCGCTTCTCAACTTTAAGGCAGTCACATTCCATGGATTAACCTCGGATTGGGATGGTAGCTTTCCAGATTCCTTAGCCTCAAGTCGGCTCACAAAGTGGAAAGTTAATTGACTTGCACTTAGATCCCTAATACTTGAAAAGGCTCTAGTACCGAGTTCCTCAATCTCTCTCTTTTTCAGCTCCACAAACACATTGCTCTTCTTTTCCAAATGGGCAATTTCATCCAGGATCTCCTCTCGGTCTGACTTTTACAAAGAGGCATTGTTGTTGGAAGGTTCTCTCCCCTCGGGTGGGGTTGAGGTTGTCCACCTTGATTTTAACCTTGGTCTTCCTAGCGCCACCGAAAATTAGGGTGATCACAGTATCAAGGATTGAAGGAATTTGCATAGGGGTCTTGCCTATCTCTGCATTGGTTCTATCAGAAGCCTTATTGTTGTCCCTAATAAAATTTCCTATTTCCACTATCAAAGTCTTAAGCCTTCACTTCTTCAAAGTCTTCAACCACTTGTGGAAATGTATCAGTTGGATGATCAAGATTTCAAATGCCACAAACCTTCACTTGTTAAGCTCCCCCCTTCATGCACTCTTTCATCATGGAAGCAAGTGCTTGGACTTGTTCATCTAACTTAGGAGAATGAGTGGGCTTCTCTAGGGTCTTCACACGAGATTGGGTACCAAATTATCTTGTACCATTGTCCATTTCCTCAAATAATTTCATTGCATTTTTAGCGCTCTTGTGCGCTATGGATCCATTGCACGCCGCAATGATAATTCTCATATCTTTGTCACAAAGGCCCTCGAAGAAATTATACACCAAATAACCCATCTTTAACGAATGGTAGGGATAACTTACCAACAATCTCTTTGGTTTATACCTAGCCCAACTAAAGACTGCTGACTTCCGAAGTCCAGCCCAATCTTGATTCACGAACAACCAAGGCCATTCAGCCCAAAGTCCAAGTTAACAACGATCTGATAATGAAAGAACGTGGTGATCATAGATCCAACTATAAACCAAGAAAGATGGTACGTAGACACGAACTGGAAAGATAGTGATCATAACGCAACCCACGATTTCAAACCCAAAAAATATGGAACCATAACCATGAGAGTCTATAAATACAAGTAGAGTAACACTGGCTCAAGTAAGTGATACATAATAGAGAACTTTGAGTTCCCTGAGGAGAAGGCTGACTTGATCGTCAGATTGTTTTCTCCGGAATTATTTTTGGGATCTATTTTGCAGGAAGAGGTATTTCTCGGTGAACAACAAGTGTTCTACCTGGTTGGATTAGCACATCATTGCGCCGTCTGTAGGGAGTTTTTTCTTTTTCGTTCTAAGATCCTTCAAGTAAACAATGGTTTTCACCAAAAGTGAAAAGAGCCATAATAACTAGGCACAAGAACAAACATTTCGGCGCAACAAAAATAGGCATCCTAGCCTAAATCAGGAATTTATCTCGAGTTGAGCAAGGGAATGTAATAAGGAAGATATAGAAGTTGGGGAGGAGGAAGCGGAATCCCCCAACACACATCAAGAAAAAGAAAGACGAGTGTTTGTAACATTCTTAGAGGCGAACAGAGAAAGCCTATATAATCAGTCTTTAGCCACCCTAAAGCTGAAAACATTGAAGGTGAGCAAAAAACAGAGTCATGTGTAGGAAAGCCTTGAATACGAAGATGAGTTAAGAGATATTGTAATAGATGATAATGCTGATAAATCAACATTAGCACCACATCTTCATGATTTCAAAATTTCAAAGGACTTCAAGTTACCCTTGCATGTCAAAATCTACGACAGAACCACTTCCTACACTCTTATCATAATAGATTGAGATTTTAGGATACGGATAGAGTTGGTAGGCAAATATTTACCTATCTTTTCGGGGACAATGATCACGTGGTACGAAGACCGACCATTTAGAAACGTTAAGTTTTGGGCACAGTTTTCAAATTTATTTTTAGGCTACTTCTATAAGAAACAGAAGCTCACCAAAACAATTGCAGACCTGAACAATATAGCTCAGCGAAGTGATGAGACTGTTGCAGAATACTACAATCGCTTCGTCACCGAGAATTTACAGGTTCGAGGTTTGGTGTTTCAATCCTCTTTGGGTGCATTTACAGGGGGCATGCGGTCATGATAATTCTATAAAGAACTCATGAAAAATATGTCTGAAAACCTAAGAGAGTTGTAGAAAATCATCGAGCAATATGTGAGAACTAAGGAAGCAAATAAATGCAAGATATATATATATATAGAAAGAGAGAGAGAGAGAGAGAGAGAGAGAGCAAGGTAAAAAAAAGAATGACGAAAGACACACATAATGGGTTTATCAATAAAAGGAAAGGAAACATCCCTATTAAGGGAAGAGAATCAGGGATGCAGGTAGCGGCATTCCAGGAAACACCCCTAACAAAATCAAGCAAGGAAATATGGCAGGTGAACAAGGAATTGTTTCACGAACTAGCACCAATGATAGCACCTCCCAATAAAAGATCCAGAGAATACAGTTGTGCCTTCCACATAGATCAAGGTCATGATATCGAGTATTGTAGAGATCTGAGGAGGAATATAGAGGAGAACCTGAGGAATGGTTATCTAAGCTAATACAAGAAAGAAGAAGGGGGGAGCCGGTATAGCGAAGCCAACCACATAGGGAGTTCCATGCCAAAAGGTCAGGGCATAGAGAACACACAAAGCAAAAATTAGAAGATGGAAACAGCGGTGGATTATGATGAAGATATAAAATCTGAGGCTCTGAAAAGAGTAATCATATCTATACATGGGTCAACCGAGTTGCTATCCAATAATGCTTGGAATAGAAAGTCTGGGTATTCGCCACCACAAGAGCCTACTAACAAGGCTTCCTTCAGATGAAACAATCACATTTAGTGAACAGGATGCAGTTCTCAACGCTTCACCTTATAATGACCCAATGGTCATCTTCGCTAAAATTGTAAATGCAGCAGTTCATAGAGTATTCGTTGATGATGGAAGTGCAGTTGAAATCCTATTTTTAATTACTTTCATAGACTAGGATTCAAGTGGACGGATCTAAAAAAGCCCACATCCTACCTAGTAGGATTTACAGGATGAGCGGAGACACCTTTTGGCAACATACAATTGCTTGTTACCATTGGTGAGAGTGATAGAAATTGCACCATCATGTGCAATTTCGTAGTAATGGACAAGCTAAGCCCATTTAATGCCATCATTGGGAGACCCTAGATGAACACAGCAAAGGCGATATGGTCTCTATACCACTTGGTAATGAAATTCCCGAATCCAGCTGGAATCTTAACAGTAAGAGAAAACTAGCAAACAGCGAGGCAGTGTGTGGTCATCGCGATGAAAGTAGGGAAAAGTTTGGAGAAAACGAAGACGGTAAGAATTGTCTCAGATAATAGCATACTTAGGTGATACAGCTCATCAGTAGATCTAGGAGAGGAGACTGAAGTTATCACTCTTGATGACGAAGATACTTCTAAGTGTGTCAAAATAGGGAAGCATCTCCCAGATCTAGAGAAACAAAAGTCATAGAAATCCTGCGGATTCACAAGGATACATTTGCATGGAGTGTACAGAACATGGCAGAATTTGACCTAGAAATCGCTACTCATTCCCTGAACATCAGCGATTTAGTTAAGTTAGTTAAGCGGAAGCAACGAAGCTTTTCTAGTGACATGCATAAAGAAATTGTGGAGGAACTAACATCTTTGCTTCAGGCTAATATTCTGAAGGAGGTAACGTATCCAAAATGGTTGGTAAACCCAGTAATGGTAAAAAAAAAGGTGGACGCAAGATGGAGAATGTGTATAGACTTCATTGATCTAAACAAGGCATGCCCAAAGGATTGTTATCCTTTGCTCAAAGGATTGCACGGTGTGAAGTCCTAGCATTTTTGGATACATATAAAGGATACCACCAAATACTGATGATTCCTGAAGACATTGAGAAAACGACGTTCCTTACATGCTTCGGAATTCGTTTGGCCTAAAAACAATGCAGGAGCAACATATCAGAGAGTGATCAACAATGCATTTCACAATTGAATAGGACAAAATGTGGAAGCATATGTTGATGATATGGTTATCAAGAGTAGAAAGATAGCCAGCTTCATTGAGGATTTGAAAGAGACATTGGATACATTGAGTATGATTAGAATGAAACTTAATCCTAAGAAATGTATATATGGAGTAGGTGCAGAGAAATTCTTAGGATATAAGGTGTCCTCCAGGGGAATCGAGGCCAATCCAGAGAAAATATAAGTTATAGTTTACCTCGCTCGACCACGAACAGTCAAGGAAGTGAAAATATTAATGGGATCATTGGCAGCACTCAGTCGACTTGTTTCAAAGGCAGCCGAGAAAATTTTTTCACTCTTCGAAGTCCTGAAGAAGGTAAAGAAGTTTACCAAGAATGAAGAAATTCAAAGGGCATATGATTCTCCGAAGGAGCAGCTCCAGTCATTGCGTACATTGAATTCACCAATTCCAGAGGAAACCTTATATTTATACCTGGCAGTTTCAAAGAACGCAGTCAGCTCAGTTCTAGTACGGCAAGAAGGTCAAAAACAAATACTAGTATACTACATTAGTAGAACACTGCAAAGTGTCATTAAGAGCGTACATGTCATTTGAGAGTTTAATTCTATCCTTGATGTACTCAACAAGAAGGTTGCGAACCTATTTCTACAGTCATGGGATAGTTGTCTACATTGATCACCCAGTCAAATACATCATCAGCAAACCTGAAGCATCAGTGAGAATGACCAAGTCGGCTCTCGAGTTTGGGAAATATGAAATACAGTTCCAACCATGAACTGCAATCAAGGCACGTGTTTTAGCAAACTTCATCGCAGAGATGACGAGCGAAGATTAAAAGAGATGCGAAGTCCCAGCAGAATCTTAAAATCAGCAAAGACAAATCCAAGTTGGTGGATGTTACATGGAAACTTTTCTTGGACGGAGCATCCATTAAAGAAGGTTGTGGTGCATGACTATTCTTAGGTAACTCGTAGGGTAAGGGCACACAGTTTTTCACTTCATTTTGACTTTTCGCTTGCCAACAATGAAGCGGAATACAAGGCATTAAAATGTGGTTTAGAACTTACAATAAGAATGAAAATAAAAGGTGTTCATAGCTTTAATGATTCACAGGTAGTAGTCCAACGGGTAAGAGGAGACTATGAAGTACGGGAAGAGAAGGTGGTAAAATATTTAAGGAGAGTTTGTCAGTTCATTGCTTAACTCGAATACTTTGATATCCAGCATGTGCCTAAAAGTGAATACTTTGATTCATTGGTCAGACACAAAGAGGTAAAAGTGGAGGTCATTCCAGTTAGAAGTACAGAAATAACAACCATGTTAACGGTTCAAATGGAAGAAGCAAACTGGATGACACTGCAGATTGACTACTTCGCGAGGGGAAAGTTTCTAGCAGACAAGGTGTAAGCCAGGAAGTTGGAACTACGATCTCATAATTACGTTTATGAAGGAGGAGTGTTGTACAAAAAAGGTTTCCTATCTCTATGGATAAAGTGTGCAGAACCATCACAAGCAGAAGAGATCTTGAAAGAAGTATGCGAAGAGCTATGCAGAATGTATAAGGGATCTCGAACAATTGCAAAGACAATAATTCGGGCATGATACTACTGGCCAACTATGTTCAATGATGCATACTACTTCGTGCTTAAGTGTAAAAGTTTCCAGATTAATGCCCCGATATCGCATAAACCACAGGATGGTTTGACAGGAGTGTATAGAGAATTGCCATTCAATAAATAGGGAATCGACCTAGTTGGACCCTTTCCAAAAGGCGCTGGCAGTGAAATGTTCCTGATTGTAGAAATTGACTACTTCACCAAACGGGTAGAAGCGAAGTAGCTGGGAAGAGTAACAGCAGAGGTAGCAAGAAAGTTCATCTGGCAGAACATAGTTTGTCACTTCGGGGTGCCAAAAACTAACTTCATGGACAATGGAACGCAATCCAGTAACCGATTCTTTACGGAATGGTGTTGAAAGTTAGGGATTACACAGAAGTTCACTTCTGTATCACGCACACCCTCAGGCAAGCGGACAGATTAAGGTCACTGACATGAAAAAAATTCAGGGTAAACATAAAATATTGAAAGGGAACAAACTGGTTGGGTGGATGAAATACCCAATACCTTGTGGTCATACAGAACAACAATTCGACAACCAACAAGAGAAATGCCATATAGTTTGATCTATGATTATGAGGCAGTAATACCAGTGGAAATCGTGAACTTGACCCTTCGAATACAAGTATACAAGGAGGATGATAATCTTGAAAGGATGAAGTTGAACCTAGAAGAACTCGAGGAGAAGAGACAACAAGCAGCGATAACGGAGGAAAAGTATAAGGAGAAGATAGCTAAAGCTTCCAATCAGATGATCAAGGAAATGCAATTCCAAATTGGTGACTTGGTGCTACAAAAAAATGAAGCAAGCCTAGCGAAAGAAAAAGGAAAGCTAAGCCAAAAGTTGAAATTCCCGTACAAGATAACAAAAGTGCACCGATCCAACTGATATAAGCTAGAGAGCTTGGATGGAAGTAGTGTTCCCAACACTTGGCATGTGATCAACCTTAGAAAGTTTTATATGTAATATCTAAGGAGGAGGGTAGGAAAAACCCAAATGTATTGAAGCCATGAGATGATCATTAGTGGTCTTCGCATCCTTGTTTTATTTTTGGAAGCGATATTATCACAATAGTACATATTAAATATTCCCTCCATCCCATTTTAAATTGCTTATTTACTTTTTCACAGTCTTCAATGAGCATGTTTGACCGTAAATATCTCTAGTTACATA
>JAUOBV010342927.1:0-10839 GCA_032360425.1 Rubia occidens | reverse complement strand
AAACCATTCTTCTTCTTAGCAAGCATAGCACTGTAGATAGCATTAGACCATTCCAGGTAATTCTCCTCTCCTTTAAGCACGACGGGACAGATTGACAAACCTGGGCCGTCAGAAGTACTGAGGAAGTAAGGGTCTTGCATGGTACGACTCGTAGGAATAGAACCTCCAGCGCCAGATTGCAATTGCAACTGTTTGAGTAAAACTGCAATGACATCGGTGGCGTTGAGGTTTTGTAACTTATTGGCCTCGGCTTCAGTAGCAATGCGGGCTTGTTCAGCAGCATCAGAACTAGAACCAAGAGCAGACATAATTGCGGATCAGCAACTGGGAGCAGATCGGCGAACAGGTAGGCTTCGGACACGGTGGCGAGAGAAGGCGGCGGCACGTAACGAATTCTGGGGCGGCGCGTGAGCACGGGTCGGTGCGTGGACAAGATAGTGTGGACGTAAAACCTGGCAGCGGATGATCACAACACTAGAGCAGTGCGATGATCGACAGAGTACAAATGAAGAGCAGCTGCAGCGAGAATCCAATAGCGCGTAAAGGAAAACGCGGATGGAGAGGACTGCTGCGGTGACTCGGATCTGGTTCTGGAAAGCAGCGACGTCGGTCACGGCTACCGGAGAAGGTAGCGGCGAGACGGCGCGAAAATCATCAGAGAAAATCGGCGGTTGGCAGCGGTGCGTGTGGAGGTGCGCAGTTGTTGATCAACGGCGAACGGCAGCTCCGGCGAGGCAGCGGAAATTTATTCAAGGTTTCAAGATTTTTGGCTCTGATACCATGAAGAATAGTTATGGGGTAATAATGTTGTGTTTGTATTCATGCTCTAGGGTACATTATATAGTTGTACAAATACCTATACCAAACTAGAAAAGGTATTCTAATCTAATTATAATTACAAGTAATATTGTTAAATATTACTATTCCTTAATAACCTCTAACATATTTATTTTTTTATAAAAATAATTAAATATTTTTTAATTGTTTATAGTGTTATATATTAGAAATTTAATAAAAAATTGTATTCTCAATTTCAGAATTGTTAATTTATTTTTTTCTAACACTATGAGTAATATGAAGGAACATCCAACAGTGGAGAAAAACCTATTAAAGTCTCACATTAAACGCCATTCCGTTCATTTTTTGGAAAATCGGCACTTTGGGAGGACTTCGTCGTGCATATCAAAAATAGTATTTATAGACGCTATGTGCAGCTAACTACCAGAAAGTAGCTAGTGGTAAGTCGGGGTCATCCAGAAGGAAAATGGGGTTTTGTCGAAGTGTTGAATGTAGTTAAAAGCACACAAAGATGTCACTCCAAGTGTGTGGAAAAAAAGCTGGGGGTTGAGCTTAGAAAACACTACGACTTAAAAAAAATTATTAACAAACAATTAGAACAACCAATGTAAATACGATCACAACTAGTACGAAAGATGTAACTAAGATTATAATGAGTCTTGGGAGCAATTGGTGTACATTTCTATCTTTTGATCATTAACTAATTATCCTATTATCATGCATTGAAACGTGTTGTGGAGAACTTGCCAACACATTTCAAATGAAAATATTTCTCACATCTCCTCGTTTATGGATAGAATGGGTAATCGGCGCCACAAAATAGCCCTTACCCCCGGTTTACGCGAGACGATCAACGCCATATAATGCCCCGGAATAGAAATAAACATTGAGACCAAACACAACTAAGAGAATGTCCTACAAGAGAGAAACTTATAGATAACACAAGTATATAACGACTACGAGGATCGGCCTTCATGCTAGGCGTTATTAGTAAGCCAAATTCATAATTCGGCAAACCCATTCAAATTCATGCTAAACCTAAGAAATTTCATTAATTATCAAATATAATTAGTTTTCACTCCTAATTACAATCTAACATCAATCAATAATAATCACGACGACAAAATTACAAAGTATTCCGGGTTTTACAAAAAAACCTAGCAAACAATCATTTCATAATCATTAATTAGTTGATCATCCTAGTTTAAATCATACAAAAAAGCACGTAACATACTTGATAATCAAAACATAAGACATGATAAATCAAATCTAACAAATTTATACTAAAAATGTTTATCAATCGCTTTCAAAAGTATATTTAACCGAGATTACTAAAACCCATAGCAAGGGGATGAAATCCTATGGTAGATAAACAAAAAATGATGAGAAGTTAATGATAACTAGGATTTTTAAAAGGGGAAACTCGGGCATGAGGTTGAGGATAAGATAGGAAACTATGTCTACGTGGTCAAGAATTGGACAATAAGTCAAACGTTAAGCAGAAGGGCGTAAGTCACGCACCCCATACGTGGGGCCGCGTAATCCACCACGCGGGCATTGCAAATTTTAATCAAAGGGAATTTTTGCCCCATTATTTTGGGTGTGCGGCTAGGTGTGTAGCCCGCGCACTTGTTCAGTTATACTCGGTCGTTCGGCTGACAGGTTTTGCGTTGGTCGGCAGATTTTCGTTTTTCAAATCTGGATATTTTCTTCTACCAAATAACGTATTGTCCTTCACTTCTACACTCTTCTCGTCAATCTCAATTTTTGAATCATTAATTCATTAGCATGATCACAAAGGATATTTCAAAAATCCCTTAAACAATATAGTTAAGATTGAAATCTTAAATCATCATTCTAACCTTGACTCGCCACCTCCCGGTGTCGTTAAACTTGAGAGGAGGACTATTAAGGATCAAAGATAAAAAAAATTATATCGTCACTCCAGTTCCAACTACTATAGGGGCAAGGTCTAGGTCGTTCGCGGAGATGTTAGGAATCCAAGAGTCAACTAAACACAGTTGCGATGGGGTCGTCAATATGATCATGCGTCAGGAATAGCCAGTATTACTAAAATAAGCATAGGCTTTGGGGGTGGTTTACTAACAACTACTATAGCATGCAAATCACAATAAATTAAACTATATCACTTGGGGAGCATTTGCGTAACATAATCAATGATGTTTTGATCCTCGATTCCATCACAAATGATGTGCACCTTTATGCATGTGTTAGTCGATGCATTTGACACATTTATTATAATCTTTTGCTTGGTTGATTGCTAGTTTTAGTTAGGTTTACACGAAAAAAGAGTTTAGACGGCCATTATTGGTTTTCTTGTTTAAATCCAAAGTTTTGTAGACTTATTTGAAGATAATGGACACTTTGTATTCACGGGCACCTAGATCTTCCTTTGTGATCTCATTAGTAGGTTTCTCATGAGAACTTTTTCATCATCTTTTTGTACAAGTTTATCTATGAGGGTGGTAAAAGATATTTGAAGGTCATTTGCAAGGATGGTAGAAGATATCAAAGGTCATTCACAAGGATAATAGTATAGTGAAGGTCACGGACTTCAAAGTGTGGCAGTAGATGGAATTGAGCCCGGGAAAGGCAGATTCAAAGTTCGAGAAGGCCAAGAAAGAAGCAGAGGAATTGAAGTCCAAGAGTTGTAGGGATTTCTGGGAATAGCCTGAGAAGAATCATCCCTTGAGGGCGGCACCATTGAATTATTCTTCTCGGGAACTATAAAATAGAGTACAAGAACTCCCAAATTAGACAAGTGGTTCTTCCGTAGCGGAGCAAGCAAGTCAGCAGGCCGAACCAGCCACGGCTAGCACCCAGCACGAGAGCCGGCATGAGGCCAGCCATGTCGGCAAGAAGGAAGCCCAGCATGGCTAGTGCCAAGGATGCTCAATGTGGACCATGCCAATAACACAGGCCTGTGCCAAAATCCCCAGAACAGACCGTGCCAACTCCTACTGCCTATGTTCTATCTCTTTGATCCACTCCAAAAAAGGCTAAGTATGGGCATAGACCGTTCCATTTCACACGGTCCGCATTGTTTCAAGTCACTATTGCAAAAATCAGCTCACGGGGTGTAAATAATGACAGGGTCAATGCCATGTTATGGAGAAAAACAAGGTTCCATCCAACGGATTACCAAACAACACGGGATGCACATTCAGAGACATCAAAATAGAGCTACAGTCGGAGGTCCGTGCGAAACGACACAGGCCGCACCAGCACAAAGCTCATGGCCCATGCCAGGCTGAGCAAGCCGCGCCAGCACAAGGCCATGGGCTGTGTCAGGTCGAGCAGCCCACGCCAGTACAAAGAGCATTTGGCTGGCACAGACAGTGCCGAATCCCACTGCCCGTGCCATTTACGGCTTCTAGGGGGTTTTGGCCATTTTGGGACTTTTTTCACGACCCAATTCCCTATTATTGTGTATATAGATCTTTGTCTACTAGGGTTTAAGTTTATTCTCATTTTTCATCTTCAAGAGTAGGCTAGAGAAAGAAAATACTCTTCCTTCTCTCTAGGTTCTTTTCCTTTCTTCTCTTTATTTTTCTTTGCCCAAAAGTGTTGAATCTAATGCAATATTTGGGTTCCATGCTTAGTGATTAGTTAATTAACTTGGGGATTATATTTGTATTCATGTATTAATGTCTATTTTATTAGATTTGTTAGATATACCTATTTTTATGTATTTTGTGATATTATGTTGACTTTTCCTTAATATTCTTGTGAACTGCATGATTGTTACACTTAGTTAGCACACATAAAGTCTACTTTTATATTGTTTCACTATTGATACCCCCTGGAGAGGGAAACCTAGATGACATTGGGGTAACAATGGGTCCAAATCCATGCGTGTGTGCATGTAGGTTGTCCTTGTTAACATTACGATCGACCATGCACTAATAAGCCGATGAGTTGGTCTGAAGGGTTATGGGTAGAGATAGCTAAAGTGGCAAGCTAGGATTATTTTTGTGATCATAAAGCCATCAATAAGATGCCTACTTCATTTACCTTTGCAGGCCTAGGGGTATAACGTTCGTGGTATTTCGCCAGGGACTTAATCGTGCGGGGGAGAATCAGATATGCACAATAAGCCATTGTTGTTGTTGCACTCTCATAGTTAAGTAGATGAAGCTGATGGAAGATTTTATACGTGTACCCTTATGTGACAGATAGTTTCATAGTTCTTATATGTGATTAAATCAAGGATCGAAATAGCATTAATCATGTTACGCAAATACTCCCCAAGTGCTAGTTTATATAGTTTATTCTCGTGACCAATTTGCATGTTAGTAGATTTAGTACAAACCCCTCCCCCCAATGCTTGTTTTACCAACAGTGATTGTTCCTAACACGTGAACGGATTGATGACCCAATCACAGTTGTGTGTAGTTGATTATTAGATATCTAACATCTCTGTGGACGACCCCGGTACTTGGCACTATCTACCAATCTTGTTAGTATAGTAGTAGGAATGGGAGAAACATTACAAATTTCTATCTTTGATCCCTAACGGTCCTCCACTCAAGTTTAACGATGTCGGGAGGGGGCAGGTCAAATTTTTATGTTGTTTCCATGGTTGTTAGTTTAACGGTCTAGTAGTTAACTTGCATAACGTGTTAGTTGAGTAGTTAGTGTAGTTTTTTATTGTTGTTTTTGTTGGTTTTTGGTGTTGAGCTTTTTTGCTAGTATTTGGTTACTTCTAACCCTTTTTGCTAGTGTCATTTTTGGTTGGCTACAATTTTATTCCCGGTTTATGGTACACCCACGTACCACTAACTTGGGAGTTTTACCTTATCTAACAAATTAAATAGGTGGTAGGCAACGAAAGAGGAGAATATCTAGACCAGAACTTCCACAAGAATTGGTTATGGTAGTTGTAAAGAGCGAAGAAATTGTGGAGGATAACCGCACCTTTAGGGAAATGGCTCCAAACTTAGAGAATCAACCCCTTTGCATAGTTTTCCAACCCTTGCCACCCAATGTTACTTGTGAGCTCAAGAGTGACATAATCCAATGTTTTCCCACTTTCCATGGAATGGCTAGTGAAGATCTAAACAAGCACTTGTCAAGGTTTCATCTATTTTGTAATAACACAAAGTCGCTGGGAGTCATGGAGGAAGTATACAATTTGAGGTCGTTTCTATTCTCACTTCGGGATGCGGCTAAAGATTTATTTTGTTACCTTCCACCGGTTGCATCACCTCCTGGATGGATATGAAGTGCACATTTCTTGAGAAATACTTCCCAGCTTCAAAATCTATGGGGTTGAATAAGTAGCTCTCTAATATCTCTCAATTCGCTAATGAATCCCTTTACGAGTATTGAGAAAGGTTCCAGAGGTTATTGGCAAGCCGTCCATATCATCCATTCAAGGGGGGATTTAGTCTACTATTTCTTCGAGGGGCTAGGTGATGATGATATGTGTATGGTGAACGTAACTTGAAACAGTTTAATCGCCAACAAGAGCCCAGGGGAGGCAATGGTACTCTTCGAGGAAATGGCTAATGGTACAAGGTAGTTTGGTACAAGATCAAGGGTGAAAACCGTGGACGAGCCATCTCATTCTCCCAAGTTAGAGGAGTTCTTGCTTCCATGATGAAAGAGTTCATGAAAAAGGGGTGGGTCACCAATGAAGACGAAGATTGTAGGTGCGACTCGAGTAGTAGACTTCCAATCCGACATGTGGACTTCAATCTAGAAATTGGATTGAAAGATTCATTTTTGGGAGGCTCACTAGTGTGTGAGCCAACAAATGTGTTCATGCTCAGTATAGTTGTTACTTAGGGGTTGTACGGCCTAACCGAGGTAAATGATGTAACAGTCATAAATTAATGAGAAGGAGAACACTCTTTTTCAAATAAAAAAATTAAAAGAAAAGAAATTTAAAGCATCTTAAATGTGAAGATCAACTTGATTGATATAACTAGTCATACAATGATAATGAAATTTTAATTTAAAAAATCATATCCAATAAATAGTCTTTGTAATCGTCAATTACTACACGAAACATGACATTTTACTTCGGTTCTGCAGAGATTTTTACCTCGATTATCAGGCATAAAAAATCAAGGTAAATACAGGCATAGTAAAAGGTCTATTTACTACTGCAGTTCAAAACTAAGGTAAAAAATTCCGTTTACCACAATTTTGATAGGAAAAACCTAGAAAATAGTTATGATAACCGAGATAAATAGTTATGAGTCGACATCCCCACCGATAATGGAGCGAGGTCAGTCCTAGACATTGGCAGCCGACATGAAAATGGTGCGACGTTGTGGTAGCCGATATCGTAGAGAAAGGGTGGGACGTTGGATAATAGGATCATCGAGGTCACATGTTTAGGTTACCGACATCGATGATTGTGTTTTATTACTACTGTTTTTTACCATGGTAAAAGATATTTGTTACCTTAGTTTGTACATGAATTAACCGGAGTAATTATAATTTTGACGACCCCCTTGCTGAGGATTCAACGACGTCAAGTGGCATAAAAGCATAGTCTATGTGTCACATACCATGCCACATCATTAAGGCCGAAATCAATGGTCTCAAATCTGGTTAAATGATGATTTGGAAATTCTAGGAAGACAACGTCGTTTAAATGGACCGAGGTCGCTCGTAATGGGGCTACGATAAATATATTTTGGGCTCTACATGGAGCTTGCAATGTTGCAGGTTTGATGATGTGGTGTTGACCATCACACGACGTCATTTTGATTAACATACATCGCTCCATTTGTGGTTCCATTGGAAACCCCTTACCGAGCATGCTAAGATGTCGCTCAATGTTTATCGAATTTATCGAAAGGTAAATTATGTAAGTGTGATATCGACGCTTATGTAAAACACACGAATACAAATTTACTGAATTTAGACCATGCCTTGAATGCCTTTCAGATTTCATGTAACTATGCCATGTATAATGCTTAGAGACATGAAGGATAAAAACTACACCTTCAATACATAAATTATGTTCTCAAAATTCTCACAAAAAGATCTATACCATAGATACTTCATAGCTATCTAGAGATCTAAATCAAGGTGTAAGAAATAACCTTTGAAAGTATCAATGGATATTTTAGAGAATGATGCTTGTAATAAAAATCAACCAAAACCTAGTTCCTCATTTGGTAGATAGATTAAGTATGTGCTTCAAATTCTTTACTATCATAAAGAGTGCCTAACTCTCATGTAAACCCTATAAAAGCTTGACAGGGTATGGTGAATCCTCGGGGGATGACTACAACATAGAGTAATCTAATAACTGATAAAAATGATGAGAAAGTTGTGATATTAAGCGTTGAAATAATAGGTGAGAATAAGATATACCTTTTGTACGTCAAATTGATTCTCCTTCACATACGAGACCAAATCCTTCATTAAGCGCATGAAAAAGTAACCACTTTCCCACGTGGCCGCTTATTTTTTATGCTATTCGTAAATACAAAGTGTTCACAAACACGTCAGTATGTACTTACATGTTTAATTTAAAATTACAAGTTGTAAGTAAATTATAATCTTTAGGAATTTCCATTGAAATACTTTACGATTGCTAATGAGGGGATCCATCATCACGTTTGAAATTGCAAATGTAATTTATTTTCCAGGGGGCATTTGATGTAATAAATCGAAGCAGAACATTGTATTCTAAGGAAGAATGATGAATGCGGTGTGTTCATTTTATGTAGTAATTTCAAAAAATATTGGACTCAATTTTGTAAACTTTCTTCGTTTAAATCATGTGTTTTGCCTTGAATTTCTCTTAGGAGAGTTACGAGCGATTTTTGTGCTCTTATTACTTTTTTAGGGAATTTTGTGTGACGAGGCAAATAAATGAAGAGTTGACGAGTTGAGGATCATATTTTGGGGTTTGAAGAGTTGAAGAATCGAAGACAAGAAGAAGTGAAGAGGTGAAGATAAACACTTAGACAAGAAAAATAAAGACTTGAAGATGCGGCATTTGTACAACTTCTAGTAAATCTCGGTCGCAAGCCGCAAGAATTCCTTGTTCCTTGCAGCAACAAGGTTCAGAATATTTTGGGTATTTTACAACTTCCAGTATCCTTCTGTTGTAAGTTGCAAGGAATTCCTCATTGGTCGCGACAGTTTACATCAATCTGCCTTCCTAGACCCTTGCTATCACGAGTAGCAAGGCCTTCATTTCTGGTCTCGATAGGGGCTCAGGTCCAAAATAAAAATGGGCGGAACCCTTGTTCTTGCACATAACTCGCATCTTCCTCTGTCGTCCTTCTTTCAAAGCCACCACACTTCCACCATTCCTCCATCAATTCGGCCAAAAATCACTACCTCAACACCGAAAATCCACCCATATCACTTCCTCCTACCATCCCCACACCACAAAAACATCAATAACTCCCTTAAAACCAAAAATTTAAAAACCCTAGAATTTGGGAATTTTTGGAAACTCATTGCGTGGGATTGTTCAATTACTTTCATACACACTTTATTGGTACAATTCTCATTTCTATACCATTGAACTGTCAATTTTGGTTTATTTTATGAATTTATTATATCTTGAACTCATGAGTTGAATGCTTGTGTTGATGGTGTGAACTTGGATAGTTATGATTGTGGATATTGCTTGATAATTGTGTGGTCTTGCTTGATCATGCTAATTTTAACTTAGTTTTTGCAAATAACATGTTGATTGTTGGAATTGTATACTTATGCTAGACATTGTGTTAGTGGCTATGATATTGTTTGGAAAATGCATAAGTGTTCTTGGTTATGATATGGTTTCATTGTAGGAGTGAAAATGTGGTATGTGGAAGAGCTTTGTGAGGTTAGTTATAAGGTTTGATTGAATCATCTAGGGTTGAATATCGTTGAAGTTCTACTTGTGGTTACATATGAATACTTGCATCTTTGTAGTTACATTTTGTGATTGCAGTGCGTCGACTACATAACTGTGATTGTAATGTTTCAATTCCATAATGTTTCTCGCATATTCATTGGTACATGTTGGATATTTTAATGTGATAATTTCAAAGTTTTGATTTCATGATGGGAATTGTGATGTTCATTTGAAATACTAGGGTTTCTTGAAATTTTTTATGCTAAACCTTGTGGGTTTTGATGTCTTTATCTATGATGATTAGTTCTTGATACCTGATGGCACCCAAGATACCGCAAACCCAGAGAGGGGCAAGTTCTTCGGTGGCACCTCGACCTCCCACTCCCCCTCCGATGTTGGAACCAAGGTCATACAAATACATGGGTTTGAACTGGATCACCGGTGAGCATGCCGGTAGATGGGATCTTCTGGCCAAACCTTCCAAGAAGATCTAGGAGGCTAATTCTGTGATGAAGGGACTTTGGAGGGTCGGGTGCCTCCTTACCAAATAAGGTCTCGGAGGCTTTATGAGCAGGAGTACACCAAGCTACTTGAGGTACACCCGCCAGTTCCTCGCCATGGTGAAGCTTTGTACAACTAGGAGAGATGAATAAAGGATGGATTAGTAGTGTGACAAGTATATCTGTTTCTATTTGAATGGTGTGTCATATGAGATGGGAGCTTGAGTCAGCTTTCGATTGGGACACCGTGCACATCCGGGAACACTATGATCTGGAGATCCCGACCAACACTGACCATGTTGATTTGGTCTTTGGCTCACTATCACTAAGAGGTTCAGGGATGTTCGGTACAAGAACATCCTGAGCATCCATCCAGCTCTTCGTTTTGTGTAATATTTCCTAACGGCCACTCTATTCTATCAAACTAAACTGACTTATGTACCCAACAATGATGTACGGTATCTTTGGTACTTCACTAGTGAGAGCACAATTTATGGATTATGGGTTGATTTTTGGATGGGCAAGGTTTTCCATGAGGGAAAAAAAGTTTGGGGGGTATATTTTTAGAGGGCATGGTCACCTTATTGGCGCAACACCTACCAATTGCCACCCCACCAGAACTTCAGCTTACTGGTAGGGATGACTCGTACCTCGTTACTCCTGAAGAGGATGAAGGACTACAGTTGGATATAGCTCACC
>JAUOBV010342822.1:0-10839 GCA_032360425.1 Rubia occidens | reverse complement strand
TTTCTTCTAATTTACACTTTAAACCTTGGTCTTTCCATGACTTATGGAAAGACCGTCTTTCAAGAGACAGACTCATATATTATTTACAATTAATAGTAGTTTTTCAAAATTATTTTTAGTTTTATAAAAAAAATAAAAAATGTTTAACTTATTTATGAATTAAATTAATGGTGGGTATGTTATATTCAACTAATTATTTTTATGATTTTTTCAAGAAAATAGGGTAAAATTGTAAATGAGTCAAAACAGGTCGATTTGGGTCAAAATCTGACCCGACCCGTTTTGACCGACCTATTTTGACCCAAATGGGACATTGACCCGACCCGACCCATATGGGCCGGGTCAAAATGGGTCGGGTCGGCCAATTTGAACACCCATAAATATAACCCTAATTAATCATTGTATGTGTCAATCTAACCCTAACTTTTAAAAAATTGTGCCAATATAACCAATCTCTCTAATTCCGGAGCTGGATCAAGAGATTCCGGCAATGAAAAGAAGTGAAATGGCGGAAATACCTTTGCCCTTCATCTTCTTCTTCTTCACTGCTGCTCCACCGCCGGACACTGCCGCCGTCGCCGAATATTGCCGACATGCCACCCCTCTCAATCTCTTTTCTCCGATTCGCCACCCTTCTCAATCCTCCAATCTGCCACCCCAATCTCTTCCCTACCAATCTCTGCCATCCCAATTGCTGCCACCCCTCCCGATCGCTGCAACCCTCTGTTTTCTTTGCTCCTCCACCGCCGCCTGCAACCCTAGCCCTCCCCCCGCTTCCGCCACCTCCGATTCGCCACCCTCGCCACCGATTCGAACACCGCTTGCCACAACTCACACTCTAAACCGCCGCCGCCTGCAACCCTAGCCCTCCCCTTACCTCCGCCACCACCGATTCCCCGCCCTCGCCACCGATTCGAACACCACTCGTCACCGCTCACACCTTAAACCACCGCCGCCTTCAACCCCAACCCTCCCCTCGCCTGCGCCACCACCGATTCGCCTCGCCACCAATTCGAACACCGCTCGCCACCGCTCACACACCTCCGCCATCCACCTCAGCCCTCCTCAACCACCACCGATTTGCCTCGCCACCAATTTGAACACCACTCTTCACCGCTAACACACCTCCGCCATCCACCTCAGCCCTCCTTAGCCACCCACCGCGCCCTCCATTTCTCCGCTGGCAAATCTCTATTAACGCCGCCCCTGAGTACAACCTCATACGCCTCTACAGGTGAATCACTATGGCGCAATGGCGGGAAAAATGAAAAACAATGAGAGAAATGCTTTTGGAGTAATGAAAAACAACAATGAACAAAACCAGCACAATAACGGGAATCAGTGGTAACAACTGAGGCAAAATACAACACATTTTGATGGGAAATTACCATTTTCGAAGATTCAAGCCGAGGCGAAAGACGAAAACAACAAACTCTGCCGGAGGCTTAGGACGGACGAACGAGAATACTGTGACGGTTACGACGAACGGCGGACAATTGCACAAATGTCATCCTTGAAACTGATGCCGCGGTTTCCGTGCTTCGGGCTGAAGAGAGCGGGAATAGGGGTAGAGCGGGAACAAGTTCTGGGAAAGAATGAAAAAAGGCAAGGGTATTTACTGGGTTTTTCTTTTTAAAAAATATAAGGGTAAAATAGTAATTTCACCTCATTCCGACAGTATATTGGTTGACCAAACGGTCAACATGGTCAAGGGTTATATTGCACTTTCTGAGATTGCAGGGTTATATTGACACTTTCAGCCTAAACTCAGGGTTATTTTAGCACTTTTCCTTAAAAATAAACATAAATCACTTCATTAGTTACATCAATTATAAAATGATCATGTCTAATGTTAGTCATTCTAAATCAATACTTTGTGTAATAAATGTGTTTTGAAAACTAATGAAATCAATTCTGAAATGCATGGAGAGCAATTATAGAATACTAGTGAGTTTCACCCAGCGTTGCGCAGTATTGCTGATTAAAATTTGGGGAAATTTTTTATGTACCTTTTGCAACTCACATTTATTAGCAAAATTTCTTTGTTCTTAAGTTTAGTCATTAAAATCTATTAAATGAAATAGTCAATTTAGTTAGAAATGATTGAATAATTAATAAAACAAAATTCAGTATTTTTATAATATTTTATCTATTTTTTGTTGTTGTTTAAGAATGTCATTTTTCTTATTTTCTTTTGAATTTTTCCTTTGACTATTTATGAGATCTAATGTGAGTAAGGGGATAATGATTTGAATCAAATTATATTACATACATTTTTCATTATGAGAAAGCCTTATAAAGGACGGCATGTCCAAAAATTTATGGATAGTACTCTTAATTTTTTACCTTAAATGTTGTATCTTTTTTTAAAAAAATTAAAGATTGTATTTTAAAATTTTAAAAAACGTAACAATGTGAAAAATAAAAACATAAAATTTTAACAAATATTTTTAAATTTCAAATTTATTACTTCCTCTAGTCCTCCTTTTATGGTCTTCTTTCCCAATGAAGATGATTTTTATTATATGGATCACTTGCACAATTTCCATTTAAAGGGGGAGACCAAGCTAGTTAATTCTAGTGTTACCCCTCATTTTTTAAAATTTTTTTACACCATCTATTCTCCCACTTGACTCATAATTTCAACTAACCAACACAATAAATAAAGCTGATTATCGAATTGTATAAAACCCAAATCCTTAACCATTCCCTCATGTTTTCGAATTGGGTCTCTTAGCCCAATTCAAACTTTCACACTCTCTCCCCATATTCAAAACCACTCTAAAAAAAGAGCCAAGTGCATGTATAACCCTACATAATTAACGAAAGTGCAGATATAACCCTGCAATATTCGAAAGTGCAAATATAACCCTTCATAATGATATATAGTACAAATATAACCTTTTAAGCCAACTGGACGCCGAATTTTGGTGGAAAATCCAATTTAACCATGGTTGGTCTTCTTCTTCGCCCAACGCCATCGAGCACCATCGCCACCAGCACCATCGCCGTCCACTTGCGTTCCCTTAAATATGCTCCTCGTCGGCTCCCCTAAACCGATGCACCCCGCCACCCTGCAAATCGGCTCGAGCGAATCTTGTCTGATTCCTTCTCTGGCCACCTCATCGCCCGTTCGCGCCCGCCCGCCCGTCACACCAGCCACCCTCTCCTACTCGCCGGCAAATCGAAGCGGCGGAGCTCGAATCCTAGTCTTCTCTGGAGCCCGCTACACCGTCCACCCTAAATCGAAGCAAAACCCTACTCGCCGGGGTTAAGCGAGGTGGAGCAAAAACCCTAGTCGCAGTGGGGATGAGCGGCGGCGGGACGAGCTGCGGCGGAAACGAGCGGCGACGGGAGAGCAGGCGCAACAGTGGTGGTGGAAATCCATAATCCAGCGACGACGGCGGTGTGATGGGGGCAAATAGGTTAGAGGGTAATATGGTCTTTACAGGTCGATCAACTGCCAAAAAAGGTGAGTCAATGCCGGAAATAGCATCATAGGGTTATATTTGCACTTTCATTCAATAGTTAGGGTTATATATGCACTAAAAATTAACAGAGGGTTATATCTGTATTTTCTCTATTATATAAGGTTATATTTGTATATTTCCCAAAAAAAACAACCCAGTCCATTATTACAAAACATTAATCACCATCGGAACATAAACCCTAGCCACATATTGTTTCTCTTCTCTCTCTATCTGTCCTTTCGCCAAACTCAGCTCTTCCAAAACCCACCACCTCAAGCCGCCGTCGCAATCTCGATTTAGGGTTCTGGCATGTTTTCTACACCTCATCTGACCACAGATCCAGACAGTCCTATCCTGTCTCTACCACCTGACAACGATTTAGTTTTAATATAATTGTAGATCAATTAGAATCAGGTTAAGAAATGAATACCCTTTCTGATTGGTTTTGTATATATCCTTTTCCATATCTGATTCTGTCTTATATACCCTTTGTACTCACTATATATATGTGTGAATACACACATCCACAATTATTTTGTAGATTTTACATTCTATCACCCAAGATGCATCATAGACTGTCCATTGTATCGTTGGATTTAGGTGAATGAAATGAGAGAATGAGATTGAATTTAGAAAGAGAAAAGTAGAATGAGTGGATGAAATTTGAAAAATCTTTCCATAAAAGAAAGTGTGTCAAATCCACAAAAACAATCAAAAAAGGAAAGTGTGTCACGTCCAAATGAAACAGAGGGAGGATTAATTTTTTAGCCATATAGTATATTGTTAGACAATAATATTTAGTTAGCTAAATTAGAACAATTGTAAATATGGTATATATAACTCCCCTAAATTTATTTCCTTTTTTGTTGCTATGGCTGAACAAAGTCATGTGCGAGACGGTCTTACATGGAGACCAATGATTGATTGATAAATAATATAAACTTAAGTTGGGATGTGGTGTTAATTATAATTATAAAATTCTATAGGGACTGAATTGATAATAAATGAAATACTAACACTCACTATTCCAGCGTTGTCTTCATCTTCACTTTTTCATCTCCACTTTCTCTCTCAAAAAATCATCACTTTCTCTCACTTCTTTTTGCAGGTTTATGTCAACGCTAAATCTTGCCGGACGCGATTTGTTAATCGGTCAATTCCAAGAGATTTCGACGTTCATACGGAATCTTGTTGTTCATCTATTTTGTCGTTGTTTCCCGTCGGTATTTAGCCTTGATTATGCATCCCCACGGTAGATAGCAATTTAGTCGAAAAGACATCCAATACCTAAAGTTCAGAGGAAACTTTATAACCGTATACTATGTATTCATTTATTTAAAATGAGAGTTTGATTTTGATGATATTTAAGATTTTTATATGATTGAGTTTTATTGATAACCATAACTTCATGATTATTTATCATTAGACCACCACAAAATATGATTAGTAATATAGAGGTTATATATTTGAAAGTTAATTTGAAGACACTGATATTTTACACTTATTATATGGTGTTATATATATTCTGATGTTATTATTTCAGATTGGTTTAGAATAAAACACTTTAGGTTTTGTTTTACATGTTTGTTGAAATGTAAATATTTTGGAGTAGTTTTTGTAATGCTTGAAATATGTAGAATTGTAATGATAGGTATATGATTACAAGTTTAATTATTTTTTAAAAATGTTGATATTTGAGGATTTGATTTTGATATCTTATAATTTGTAGATGATGTTATATTATTTGAATGGATTTAAAATCGTAAACTATGTATTCGTTTATTTAAATGAGAATTTGATTTTGATGTGTTTATAGTATGTAGATAATGTTATACAATTCGAGTGGATTTAAAACTGTATATATTTGAAGAATCAAAATCTGATCTAATTGAATTTTAGGTGGTTTTCATGATATGTTTAAGTCTTAGTTTGATTGATGGAGATCAGGGTACGACTACCACAATAAATGAAGACATTCCACGTCTTGATCAAACATTCAAGGGTTATGTTCGTGATCCTCTAAGCAACATGGTTGGACCTATGACAAGGTCAAGAATGAAGCTTAGAGATATTGCATTAAATGGTTTGATTGATCGCCTTCATGATGAGGAACTTAAGAAGAAGTCGGCAAGTTCTTGGATTACTTATTCAAAGTTGTCGATTAATTGAAGATATTATGAAGAACACTTTACTCTTTTTTCCCACTGGGTTTTTTAATGAGGAAGTGTGATCATTGTAAAATAATTTTTTTTTATTTTAGGGCTGATTATTTTCGGCCATGTGGGCCTTAGGAGAATATCTCAAAAATCTACAGTCCATCAGGATTTAGCATATTCAGTTATATTTTGATTAGACATAGATTTGGTAAGATTATGTAAGGAAATATTTTCTAGTCTGATTAGAAGACTAGTTCGGCCGAGATATAGCTAGTAGGGTTTGATTTTTGGTATTTTAGTTAGACTTGGTTTTAGCTTCCTTAAGCTGCCATGAAATTGATTCAAATTCTGATTGTGATTAGGGTTTCCATGAATCTCTCGAATTCATCTCTATTTAAAGAGAGATGGCCGAAATTTTCAATACAACTTTTATCAAACATATATTCAGACTTTTGAGAAATGCTCATTATCTTCATTGCTATTTAAACCTGCGGGTTATTTAAGTTTCAATACTCCCTCTATACTAGTACCCTGCGGGCTAGACGTTTATAGAGAAAACTTTTAAGTGTACCCTACGGGCTAGACACTGCAATTCGTGCAACTCAGGTGGTTTTGGGCGAAATTTTATCTCTGTTAAAGACTAATATTCCGCAATCCAGAGTCTTTGCAAGGAGATTCATATCAAGAATTCTATTGAGTGGATAGTGTTCTTGTAAGTACACTAACGAATACTCCATGTGTCCCAGAGAAATTGACACAATTTCTATTTTCGTCCGTCCCACAGAAATTAACACAATTCAATTCTTAACTAAAATGGCAGAAAATGAGTTTATACATTTGCCATAGTATCCTCAAGAGGTTAATTAAATTTACTAGTCAAGTCTTCTATTACTCAAATACTCTTCCTTTATTTTTCATTTTGCATAAAAATACCAGTCCAAAAGTAATTATTCCAATTTCTATGAGACGGAGAGAGTATTAAATAAAGATAGCCCAAAATGCTATTACTTCCTCTGTTTCATTGAATGTGACACACTTTCCTTTTCTTTTTTTTATTGTTTTTGTGAATTTGACACACTTTCTTTTTATGGCAAGATTACTTCAATTTCATCCACTCATTTTACTTTTTCCTTTTAAAATTCAATTTCATCTACTTATTTCATTCATCTAAATCTAAACACCTAAACCTATGGTGATGGTGCCACATTCAATGAAGAGGTAGTACAATAAATGACCAAAATGGCTATATAGACAATGGTAACATTGACACTAACTATTGCAATCTAACACGAACAATCCTCAACTGGGGTAAAACAAACAAAATTGGAATCAACTAACAGAGAGTAAAACAAGGGGCAGGCTCCTTATTCTGACAAACAAAACTCAAAACCCCACTAAATCATATGATCAGCATATTATTATAGAGAAACATAAGCCAAAATGTCACACAAAACACACACACACGAAAACACAAGAAACGAAACTGATACTGATACTGATACAACATTACAATATTCAGCCGGAAATCTCAATGGCCTTCACGTCCGGCTTCTTCACCTCCACCTTCGGCACCATCACCGCCAGCACCCCGTTCTCCATACTCGCCTTCACCTCCTCCACCATCGCATCCTCCGGCAGCCTCAACCGCCGCAGAAACTTCCCGCTGCTCCTCTCCACGCGCCGCCACTTCTCATCACTCTCTTCCTTCTCCCGCGCCCTCTCTCCGCTGATCACCAGCACCTTGCCGTCCTCAACCTCCACCTTCACCTCCTCCTTCTTCAGCCCTGGGAGATCCGCTGCGATCACGTGGGCTTTCGGAGTCTCCTTCCAGTCAATCCGTGGTGTTGTCTCAGTTTCGCCGCCTTCCGCATTTGGGAAGTCCGCTAGTGTCTTTAAGAATGGACAGTCATTGAAAGGATCCCAGGTTTCGAGGGATAAAGGGTCGAACACATTGGTCTTTTTGCCGCCAAATATGCTTGGAATCAACGACATTTTTGAGGAATTTAATTAGAGTTGGTATTCAAATTAATGTTGTGCGATGTTTTGATTTGAACTGGTTGATGGTATTTATAGGTGTAACAGGATGAGTCTAGCGTTTTCGGGCAGTTTCTTTTGTGAGTTTGAAGTCATGCACTGTGGTTGATCGCGACTTATTTGCTCTTCTGAAACTTCTACATCCTTCGCCGCTTATCTGGATTGTATACTTGTTAAAGTCTCTTTTCGATTACTCCGGTTTTTTTGGGATTTTTTTGGCATCATTTTTTTTCTTCTAGACAGTCCTTTTATATTGATACGCTCTTCTTTTGATAAATTCTAGATTGTTTTCATCAATACAATTTACTTTTTTATTCTACTAATTCAACTTACACCACTCAATACTCATTTCATCTTTTTTAAAAAAAAATTGTGTCATTTAAAATAGGGTCAATATTTCATCACTAGAGGGAGTATTAGATATGTGATCTGTCCACTTGGAGTGGCCGTGGGGCCACTTCACCTCGGTTGGGCGGGCCGGTCGATCCAATCTAATTTGATTGAAATTTGAGTTGGAACAAGTCGGTTTGGGACAAGTTGGGACGGATATGGATCGGATTCGATCCGATAGTTGTTTGTGTAGAGCTTCCAGCCTTTTACATATGAGTGTCAAGCCGAGTTCATTTGGCTCCTAAAATGTTTGACTCTCATATCTGTCATTTGTTTATTTGATTGATTCGAGCCTCTATTTTCTAGATTTTGAGTGTTTCATTCGGATTGAGTTTGATTTTAATTGGTTTTCTGATTTGACAAATAAACTACCAAACGTGTATAAATATCAGTTTCACCTTCGATAGTTTATTTTAAAAGGGGGAATGAACTTTTGACTCGAATTCTTGTAAAATCAAAGTCAAAAGTCATCTAAAATGTATATTGAAAAGCATGCTGACGTTAAATTGCACAATCATACATCATCTAACTCCGTTGCTTAAACCAAAGCATTCCGGCATAGATAGTTTACTTTAAACTATTTTCAAGAACCGGAGCCAAAAGATAATTGTTAATTTCGATTCACAATCAAAATGAATCACTTTTAACTACCCTTCTTTCAAATCTATTTTTCAATTGCTGAAAACCGAACCAAAAGTGCTTTAGGATGTGTCAAAGTTATATTAGTGGACACGTGGCAATCTTATTCTATGACGGGATTTCACAATCAAATATTTTAAAGGATCAAAGGGTGACTCTTATCTTGAAATATACCTATGATGAGGTTCTTGATAGTCAAAATTTTAGGTCTTAGACTCTTTGCTGCCACAAACTTATCCAAGAAATTGCAACAGTCTTGATGCTCAAAATAACCTATATTTAAGACCTCTATGGACTACAACATGAATGCAAAGGGATTAGAAACTTATGGTTTCGTGATCGAGCTAATGTTTAGGCCAGAAGGACTGTAGCTTACCAGAATACAATCTGCAGAAAAAATTACAAGAAGATCAAATCTAAGCTCGAAATTAAATGTAGAAGAGTCACCCAAGGTATCATACGAATCATATTATTCGATGACAATTGGTGCATCAATAGTGCCACCATCAACTTCTTCAACTTCATCACAAGGAAATGAAGCAGTCCTGAGGATAACGACCTTGAACACAATCCTCGTTTTGCTGTTCTCCGTGAGCTCAAAGAAACAGGCATCCCCGATTTTCAGTTCATTGTCATCTGCAAATGGCTTCCAATCTCTGTCCAATGTTTTGACTACCAGGTGGCCGTTGTAAAACATCGTCCAGCTCTTGCCATGCGAGTTAAGGGCAACAGGAACCTTTTCTTTAGGTAGTTCTTTGGTAATTTTGGGTGGAATAACCTACAAGCAAGAAATAGGAGATTCTTGGTTACTTTTTACATTGTTTCCAATCCTATTCTTCATCACTTTGTAATAAAGTGCAGATGTTACACTACATAATCCAAACAGCAAAATCCCTAGATACTACTCACTTATTTTGTAATTCGAAGTAAAATCCCAATCCAAGTAGAGTTTAGCATGATATATATGAGATGCATCGATCGTCTAGTTCTTTAGTTCAAACATTCATCATGTGGGATGAGGTAAATGCATTATTGCTTTAGTTCAAGCATGGAAAGAAATTACCACATAATATCGCGGACTGAGATTTGAATAAGACATAACCACATCAAATCGTGGATTTGTCTCCAAGAAGGTATAGTATTCGAGATTGCCATGTTCTGCTGTCCCGACAACTGATTTAGGAAGGACACCTAAGTTCTTTTCCTCCATGTCCTGAGTTAAGAGAGGTTTTCTATTACACTTAAGATCCTGATTTGAACAACACATGTGTTAGATCCATGCAGATGGTATAATAGCAGGACACACACACTGACACACACACACACATTTTAACAGCAGATCTAACTTGGCCTCATCAATTCAGGCAAACAAGCCATTGATTCAGGCAATTTTCATTCGAACAATCAATAAGTAAAAAAAAAATCACTTGAGAGGTAAAAAACAATCAGTAGTCCAAAATGTTGACTAATAAAAAATCACTTCATTTTCTTTTGAGGGTGAACACTATTCTCAAAAAACCCGGAAAAGGACTGAATTAAACAGATCTGAACTCATTTCTGCTGAATTGAACTGTAGTGAACTTAAATAAAACTGAAACAAACATATCCTGATTATCTAATTGAACTACATAACCAAAACAAGATACAAAGCTAGATCCATAATCTTATATATTAAGCCCATAACCGATATGGCACTAACATGAACCAAACTCAAAATCCAATTAACGTAAAGTTGGTAATTAAATGAATACCTTCTTGTGCTCATCAACAAGCTCGTGTTCTTCAAGGGGCTGAACTAGGTCAGACATGATGGCTATTCAAAGTGCAGAAATATGGCTGTTTCACACTTACAAAATGGTGCATAAATAAGGACCCAGCCCAGTTCAGCTGAATCTGAGTTGAGCTGAATTTATTAGAGTTGAGAAGAGTTGAGAAGAGCTTAGTTGAGTTGAGAAGAGCTGAGAAGAGTTGAGGAGAGCTGAATTGAACTTAACTGAATCAAACTTAACTGAACTTAATCAAATTAAACTGAACAAAATGCAACTGAACAAAAATAGTTAAAAGAAAATAACTGTTAAATTATATTACATATTAATAATTAATAACTAGTAATTAATAATAAATTATGATATAAATAATAGTGCATGTGA
>JAUOBV010342718.1:0-10840 GCA_032360425.1 Rubia occidens | reverse complement strand
TTAAGCTATACCTGGTACGCAGAGGAAGCTGTACCGAAGAAGAAATCGAGGGGGAAGTCACTTCGCTTAATCTGCGAGGATGGCTTATCACTCGACGCAGCGGTGATCAGACAGGAGAAGTTGGCCAGAAGTAAAATGGTAAGCACCAAAGAATATGGAAGACTTGCCATTCAAAACCTGGCTAAGACTTTGGTTCAATGGCTCAGGAAGATGATTGCTTGATGGTCTATGTGTAAATTAAGCGATGTGTACGTCTGTTTTGTTTTTGTGGGACGCCGTAGCTCTATATATAGTGTGCAGAGTGCATGGAAAATCCATTAGCACTTGCCCTAGTTCATACGTGTTGATTCTTTCAAGTCATATTTAGTCATCTCAACAAAATAAATATTTTTCAAACTAACCAATTGTTGATTGTTATCTACGCTTTTTGATGCTGCTGATTTTTTCCACTTCCGTGACCATGCAGAGCCTTTACCAATGCGTGTTACTTGTACTTTTCCCGCTCATCAATGGAGGTTGTTAGAATAAAATGGTATTATACTCCTAATTGATAGAATATAAAAGGATAAAATTCTCATTGATCATTGTTAGAGTCGCACGTTAATGGTTGACAAAATTATATATCAATATATAAGGTTATTGGATTTGTTTGAAAGGATACATACTCCCTCCGTCCCAACTGTATTTGCACTTCGACTTTTTTGACATCATTCTCTATCAAAGTTTGACCACATATTTGAATAGATTTATGAATAACAATATTATCGTACATGATATTGTTTACTTCGTCGTAACACGTAGTTTCTAAATATCAATTTTTTATTTGCCAATATTATGTGTCGTTAAACATATTAATGGTTAAACATGTTTCTTGAACAACGTGATAATGATTACAGTGCAAATCTAGCTGGGATAGAGGGAGTACAAGCAACCAAATAATATATAAACACCATACTCTAGTACCTGGCTAGGACATACCCATTGAATATATATATTGAAACTTACTTGAGCCTGAAACTCCATCCATTTGAATAGTTAGAGACGCTCTCCTGAGAACCCTCAAACGCTGCACTGCCAATGAACCACCGCCACCCAAAGCCGGAACCACCACGATCTCACCTTTATCGAACACCTGCAGATTGGGAAACTACAGCAAGGACTACCGATACGGTTCCATAACCAGGGTAATCCCTATCAATAAATTACTCTAATATTTACAATTCTTGACATGGGTGTGGTTTGAACCCTAGATCTCACGGTTATAGAGAGTGTGGATTACCACTAACACAGGCCCAGTTATTTTTACTAAGTACTAATTGGTGTTATAATGTAGGAACCGGAAAAAAAATCGATCGTCGCAAATGTTCAACAATTTCAGTGTAAATTTGGCGTTCGATGTCTGAATTTCTTTTATGATGCCTTTTCGGAAAGGGAAATGGGCCAACATATGCAACAACACCGTGATATATAAGCCTCTTTGACCATCCAACTCTCTAAACAACATTTAAATATTTTTCTGTTTTTATTTTTTATTTAGGTTTTTCTTAATTTTCAATTTAGGGGTTTGTTACAGTATTTAAAGACTTCTTACAGGATAAAATTATTTGATCTTTCATTTAATAATATTCTGGAGATTTTATCATCTTGGTGGATTTTAGAATTTGTTTGTAGGGTTAGATGAATGCAAACTCTATTTGTTTCTCGTATTTATGCTTGCAAATCCTACATTTTCTTACCTTGTCAGGTGGTATCAGAGCAAGATTTCTCCTATTCCTTTTTAGATTGATTCAAGATAGGAGATCGACCAACAACCAAGACAGATTTAGATGGATGACCGTGGCTTTTACCACAACCCTCACTAATCTAATGACTCAAATGAACAAACCAGATGGTTGTGTTGACAATGCAAGTGAATAACTAAGCAGTGGTGAGCGACCAAGCGGGGGAGGGGGTTGAAATGAAATCTACCTAGAAAGAAAACCAAAATGTCATCGAGGATTCTCATTCTAAAAAAGAAGTGGTGGTCAGAGAAGAAGTTTGCATGATCTTAGGTAATCAACGTGGAAATATTGATTATCATGTGAAGGCTGATATTCTGTAACCATGGGAGTGAATGAGTTTTTGGATAGGCAGATTGATGTTGACATGTTTTTTGACGTCATACATGTCCTTGAAAACAAAAAAGTTAATATGGAGGCGATCAAGTTGAAAAACACCATTGGTGCATGGTGGGATAAGCTTATTATCCAGAGACACAGACAGGGAAAGGGGTTATTCAGAATTTGAATGTATACAAAACGTTTGATGATGGATCACTTTCTACCATCAAATTACGAGTAGATTTTGTACGAGATGTACATTAAGTGTGCCCAAGTAAGGAGAACCGTGACAGAGTACATGACTGAGTTTCTACGTTATTACAAATGTAATGAACTCGTGGACATTGGAAATCAAATGGTGGCTAGGTATATTAGTGGCTTGAAGACCTCGATACAGGAAAATTGGATTGCAAAATATATGTTCCTTGACAGAGGCTTCTACCCTAGCCATGAGAGTGGAGCTAATGAAGAAGTCCCCCCGGGTGGGTTTTCCTCATTCTGGGGTGGGGCGGGTGCGGATTATGGTACCTCTATACCTATGCCCACCTAAAATTTTTATACTCATACCCGCCACATCAACCATGGTGGGTACACCATCAAAATTCACCTCATCCCATCGATTATTATACAAAATCACCTCGCACTATCACCCACTTTGGGTCTCCCTACCCACTTCAAACCCATTGTACTCACCCATCTTATATCTCCATATGTCCCTAAATATGCTTTGATATAATAATTTTAATATTAAATTTTTTAAAATAATTTACATGAAAAATACTATAGGTAAAATATGTGCATGATTGATAAATTATAATATATTATAGCATATTAAATTAGCATATATATAGCGGGATTAGTGGGGTGGACGGGATGGGGCAGATGTAAACTAATATTAGTGGGTATCATTTTCATATCCATATCTTCCCCACCTCCATAAAACTACCTTCACACCCAACTCATTAAGGAGGAGGGGTGGGCATCCACCATAACCCATCCCACTGCCATCCCTAAGTACCAATCTCAGAACAAATTTGATCCAATGGATAACCTGGATAATAGTGCAAATCTTAGTCTTGGAGACAAAGGGATTTGTGAGGCTAGTAGTAGTTTGAGTGGTGCTCAACATAGTAAAGCACTAGTGCAAAGATAGTCTAACCTATATGTTCAACCATCCAATGACAAGAATCGAATGTCCGTCCGACATGAAAAAATGTCGCAATTGTGGAAGAAGGTGTAAAGGAATATGAGGAAGATGACGAGTATGCTATAGTTGAGTTTGGTGAGGAGGAGTCGATTGAGAAGGTGAACATCGTGTTGCGGAGGATTTTGTTGTCATCAAAGAAAAAAGGGCAGCGTAAGAATCTTTTCAAAACTGATTGTTCGATTCATAATGAATCATGCAATTTAATTTTGAACAATGGTAATTCGGAGAACCTAATTTCTCAAAAATAGGTTGATCATTTGAAAATTTCCACCGAGCCTCATGAGAAACCCTACATTGTAGGTTGGATTAGTAAGGATATTCAATTTAAAGTGTCACTGGCCTGTAGGGTTCTATTGCCATTGGAAAGCACTACAAAGAGGATGTGCTTTGAGATGTTCTTGATATGGATGTTGGTCAAGTCACTATTACAAAATTGACCTATTGTAACACTTCACATGTAACACTTGTTAAAATTGTTACAATCAATGAAAAAATAAAACACTTCAAAATAAGTGTTACATAATTAGTCTAATGTAACACTTTTCAAATAAGTGTTACGACTTTTAATTAGTATGTAACACTTTTTGAAAGTGTTACAAGTATAGAGAACAGTGTAACACTCAAAAAGTGTTGCAAAAAAGAAAGATATTTTAACATAATATAAGTATTAGTGAACTACATTTAAATTTTAAGATGTATTTTTTCCTTTATATTATTATAATATATGATATATATTTAAAAAATAATCATAACATTATTTATAAATTAATATATGTACCAATAAACATTGAAAGATATTCTAAACATTTGAAAAACTGAATAAAATCATCTGATATGAAGTTTCCTTATATGCTTAAAATAGTACAATGTCACTTTTTCATAATAAATTAAAGAAAGAAGGTGAAATTATTAAAAAAGAACCATATTTTTAAATAAAAAATTACCATATTCTTCTGTGTTTGCCTAGACTTATTAGGCCATGTTTGAAAAATTACCGTAACCAAACCTACACTCTTACTTATTTAGCTTACTAATCGCCAATACATCAACCCCCACTTTTGATTTAAAAAATAACCACTTTTGTTGATGAATTCAAACAAGTCACAAAGTGAGAACTGTGAGATATTTATATACTCCCTCAGTCCTAGGTTAAAATACACAAAATCTTTTTCACACTCATCAAACAACTTGTTTAACTGCTAATATGTTTAACTACGTATAATAACGGCAAACAAAAAGTTACTTTTGAGAAACTAATTGTTATGACGAATCCAACAATATCACATACGATAATATTATTACTTTTATATCTACTCAAATATGCGGTCAAAGTCTGGTAGAGAATAGTTTCAAATAGTAAGTGTGCTATTTGAGCTGGGACGAAGGGAGTACGTAAAACGTGAATTATTTTTTCAGGGGTACATTGTTGGAGAAGGTCTCCTGAATGACATTTGTTTAAGTTATAAAAACAACCATTGTACTTTTCATTTACGTTTTAGTTTGACCATTGTATTTTTCAACTTAAAAACGTATTCTTTACTTAAAATTTCTTGTATTTTCACATTAAAACGCGTCTTATTACATATTTAACTTCAAACATACAATGTTCAAATCAAAATTTACAGTTGTAAAGGTAAAAATTGAAAGGCCACATTTTTATGCCCGTTTTCTAGATTTCTCATACTCCATAAAAGTCTAAAAATCAAGAAAGCCATAAAAGTACAATCCCATCTTAAAACATACTCCCTCCGTCCCAAGATTATTGACCTATTTTCTTTTTCACGGTCTTCAGTGATCATGTTTGACCATCGATATCTCTAGCTACATACAATACTTTCAAATAAAAAATTGATATTTAGAAACTAGACGTTAAGACGAATTTAACAAGATCTCACATGATATTTTTGTTATAAATATATAAATTGATATTTAGGGTTAAAGTTTGCAAATTTTGACTTTGAAAAAGTAAATATGTCAATAATCTTGGGACGGGGGGAGTAGCAAGATATGAAACGTGATATATGGAGAGGAAAAAAGAGGTAAAATCTTTAACCATCTCAATAATAAACTTGAAAATGCTGAGCTGATATAAATAAGTAAAACCCATTTGCATAAAAACACAAGATGAAAAACCATTCCCACCGCCCACGTGTGATAGTATATATTAAAAGCCAAACCTTCTCATGTCCCCTCTTCCACATGAAGGTTAGAGTTGGTTAGATCTTTTAGCCACTAAACCATTTCTAGGGTAACGTTGCAATAAATATTAGATTGGTATGAATTACCCATTGCAATCATTTGCAAAAACCAGCAAATTTAGAAGTTTCATTAGGAGATATTAAAGCAATGGTGCACCCACCAGAGGAAGCTTTTGCACTTCTTCCCCTCCAATGAGCATGAACATCAAAAAGGGAAAATAGATGTAAATCTTGAGAGTTTCAAACCACAAACTATACCTGCATGAGTGGAAGTTACTTACTTTAGATGAATGCGGATGCTGGTACTAAATACTGAAGTTACCAATGCAAGCTTAACCGAACAGCCCGTCTTCTTTCTCTTTCCCCGGAAGCACCAAATACAGCAATATACGGGGGCAAGAGGCAGTTTATCATCCTCCTCTGAATCATCAAAATGAAGTACCAAAAAATTTGTGGTCCGGACGCTGGAGTCGGCTCAAATCATTGTGCTTTTCATTGTTGGAGAAGGTCTCCTGAATGACATTTGTTTGAGTTATAAAACAACCATTGTACTTTTCATTTACGTTTATTATTTTTCAACTTAAAAATGTATTCTCCGCCCCCCCCCAGTTGTACGGGGGAGATTTCGTATATTTAATCGGCAACATCACGCATTTGTTTCCATGGTGTAATTGTTGAACTTAAGTGTAGCTTTTCTGTCAACAAGACTTTATAGAGAGAGAGAAGAAAACTTCATTGCAAGAGAGTATGATAGATCAAAGCTGGAGAATTTTCCAACTGAAACAACATGGATAGAAACAAAAGGAAGACAAAACACAAGAAAAGGAACCGAACATGCAATAAAGAAACAAGCTGCATGAAAAAAGAACAACTACTTAACCAGTTCCCCCGAGAACAGCCTTCAGCTTCTTCACCTGAGCAGGATCAAGAAAAGTTGTCTTCTCCACTATCGAAGAAGGCAAATCATTACCAAACAACGCAGAAGCCGTAATATGGATCCCCGGATCCGGGCTGCTGAGGCTCACAAACGCCACAGCCGGAATCCTGCCAACATTGATCTGGAAATGCAGAAGCCCCTGAGGGAAAACCATGGCTTCGCCCTTCTTCAAGGTCTTGTAGTAAACCTCCCTGCTCGAGGAGATGAACCCGGTTAGGATCTCCCCCTGAGTCACCACGATCACCTCCGAGCCTCCCGGGTGACTGTGCATTGGGATCATGCCGTTGGGGGCCAAATCCAGGCGCGCAATGGAGATCCCGAGGCCATTCAACCCCGGGAACTGAGCCACGAAAGCTTGTGTCACGGCCGCATTAATGATGTTCGTCGTGTTCCCGGGTTTAGTCAGACCCGAGAACACGAAATCGTGGACCGTGACCTTCGCAG
Organism: Rubia occidens; assembly: GCA_032360425.1. Taxonomy (NCBI): domain Eukaryota; kingdom Viridiplantae; phylum Streptophyta; class Magnoliopsida; order Gentianales; family Rubiaceae; genus Rubia; species Rubia occidens. Next base: position 3,955 of record JAUOBV010342718.1, on the reverse strand, counting down.
GGTTCTTGCAGGTGTATCCACTAGGGGTCTGAGGGCCTGTTAGATCCCCTACACAGAAATCTAGGGCAGAGGCTTGTGAAGCAGAGATGAGGATAAGGAATGTAAAGAAAAGTTTAGCCATCTTTTAGCTTCTTTTCTGAGCTGAATTTTTTTGTGTGTACTATTTTAGTGACTTAGAATGTTTTTATATATAGAAACTGAAGTAGGATTCAGAATCACATAAAGGAAGGATATTGGCAGCCACAAGCTACAAAATATGGTCCTTTTAGTTTTGTCTCCAGCCTTTTATATTGCATGTTGAAATTAAGGTTATTCCCCTTCCAGAACCGGCCATTTTAGACGGCAAAATAGTTGCCGGAAGTAATTGTTTGATTGACAATTGGTAGCATCCAGTGAGAACTATAACTGCAGTATTTCATCACGCGTTTTAGGGCAAAGTTTCGATATCAAATCCTAGAATCTTGTCTGTGTTGAGAAAATGATGGGAAAATGGTTTGACTTTGTAATATCGGATTGGATGAAGGAATTATTCTAAGGTCCTATCGGCCGAATTTAGAGAGATTTGGGAATATTTGTTGCAGTCAACAAGATGAATGTTATTATATAAAGGGAAAACAAATTAGAACAGGGTTATTTTTGGCAAGAGAAAGTCTCACAAAATGCGGTATTTTCATAAGTTTATGGACAGTCCACGGTGATTTTTACCTTATAGTTTAAATTAGTCAATTTTGACTAAATGAATAGTACAAGTGCAGCTTAAGCTGGGACAGAGGGAGTATAAAATTTAAATATTGTATTTCAAAAGTTAAAACAAGTAAAAATGTGTATTTAAATGTGCAAATATAAAAATATATAATATAAAAAATATTTTCAAAGTTTATAAATTTAGTATGTAATTTAACAAATATGACGAGCCTACTCTTTTGGAAAATAGTTTGTCAGAGAATGCTATTTCGGCACAAAAAAACACATGCAGACTGCAATAAATCACTAATTAAAACAATTTTATGTTTAAAATTAAAAGTGAGAATTTAGCCGATTTTGATCTGTCACACCCCCTAATTTCTCATGCAAAATTTTGCTGTCAAAAACTTCACTCAGCATTGAGAATAAACTATTGCAAACTATTTGAAGATGCTTATTAGCTGCTCATAGGGAAATAAAAAACATCTTTCTCATAAGAAATGTTATTGAAGATAGTTTCTTAACAGAATTAAGTTTCCTTACATGTTGATCAGTAGTTTCATTATAAACATTAAAATTTTATTTCTATTAGACTTTAGTTTGTAACCCTATATATTTGATCCTTATCAATTGCAGACACCTTAGATTGATGTTCATCAGAAGCAATATTGATTCTTGCCACCTGGGGAGGTTTAGGAGAGTTGGGGAAATCTTGCAGTTGTTGGTCGGGGCTCCGAAGTCAAGGATGCCCTATTATATCAAAGTAATATCAGTAGCAGAAGCGAGGAATTAGCGCGCACGTCGGTCTCGAGTAAAAAAACTTTAAAAAAAAGAAACACAAAGTAAAAAAAATCTCCCATCAATTGTTATTGAACGATTCCTAACATCTTGAAATGAAACGAAATTAAGATTATTTTGTCAAAAGACTTTAAAAATAATATAGATTCTTGGCAATGTACTTGAGACGAAAAAATTCAAATGAGCAAAAATTAACAATTACTTAAAAACAAACATACCCTTTCACAAAGCAACTAAAGTAGAGTGAATTGAGTCTGGTTTAGTGGTAAGCCGCTCTCTACAACTGAGAGATCCAGGGTTTAAAACACACATCCAACAAGAATTGTGAATATTAGAGCAATTTCTTGATGAAGATTACCCAGTGTCATGGGACCATGTCGGTGGTCGCCGATGTAGTTTTCCAACCTGCAGGTGAATATTAGACCAATTTCTTGATGGAGATTACCCAGCGTCATGTGACCATATCGGTGTGTTGGGAATTGATTAAATCTAATTTAGCGGAATATCAATAACCATATTCAAGATCTCATGCATGTATTTATTTCGAATCTATCTAAGAGTTTAGATTACCTTTGAATCGTGCTTTACCGTCAGATTCGATCAACCACGGAGACGAGAATCCCAGATGTGATTCCTCTATACGTATCCACACAGCACGATTGGATCGCCTACACCGCCGTCAGCTTAGAACGTAGATCAGAAAGCAAAGACCCAGTCTTTGTTCTTCTCTTTACGGTGAGGTTTGTTTTCTGAGAACAGTTGGTGATGTCTCATAGACCTTCGCAAGAAGTCTTGAACATCAACCTACTGATCTCTAATAATGATGAGAAGGGAAGGGAAGAGAAGAAGTCTTTGTTCTTCTCTACGTGAAGGAAGAAGAGAACCAAGCCAACCACTTACTTAGCCATATACTTCACATATATAGTTTAAGAGAAGACTTTATGTCAAGTGCATGATTAGTCATTCCTCACTAGTCCTCCATTATAAGGATTAAGTGTAGGATTAGTCATTCCTCACTAGTCCTCCATTATATCTCATACAAATACTATTTGAGCTCCTAGCCCAATAGTCATTTCTTATATCCAATTTTATGCCTTGTGTGTGACCCTATAGGTTCAGTTATAATAAGCTGCAAGCCCAATATAATTGATGCTTACTGATCGAAAGCGGTTTCCAGCTAAACATTCCAATCACTGAAAATAACTGAATTAATTATCTCCGTAATTAATCGTCCAACTATATATGTGGGAAAAGGCACATTGACTGAAGGACACTATTCCAACAGTATAACCCTGCCGTCAGAAGGACCAATCGCCACCAGTCTACCGCCGTCTGCGGTGGTTGGATTGGTGGTTTAGTGTCCGGCGGCGGCTTGGTGTCCGGCAGCGGCTCATTTTTCGGCGGTCATGGAGATTGTTCAGCCACCACAGCCATCTTGTATTTGTTGGAGAGTTGAGTTCTAAGAGGGTTTAGTTGTTTTTTCTGTTGGGGCTTTTTGTAAACATATTTTCTATGGCTGAAAATAAAATGGAAATTGTTAGAATAAGTCAAGTATTTGATTGATTTGATTCTAGATAGAATTGTTGACTAGATTAAAATTATACTAGTACTAGACTTCCTTTTGTACTCTATTTATTCTGATCAGTAATACATTATTCATTACGGAAAATGTACTCTTTCATGGTATCAGACCAAGTTCTGATCCTAACCTAAATTATTATTTTTTTCACCACCTCCCTCTCTTTCTTTCTTTACGATCAAATCCATCACTTGTTCCCGGCCAGATTCCAGCAATTCCGGCAACTTCCGGCATCACTCCGGCGAGTTTTTGTTGTTCTTCTTCAATTCCCAGCAAGCAATGTTCTTCTCCCAGTGTTCTCCTGCCAATAATTCTCAGATCCGGCATCATCTTCACTCTCCGTTCCGGCGTATTACATCGGGATCCGCTACTCCAATTTCTACGACACTTCTCTTACCGATGCCATAATTGTTGTTCTTCTTCAGTCCGGTCCTCTCCGGTTCCAGCACCGACTTCCCTTAAGCGGAAAGCTCTTCTCCATCACCAACATCTCCTTCGCCGCCATCCCTTCAGCGGCGGTTCTCGATTTTCTAAATTGGCTCAGCGCGTGTAAAACAAGCCCCGTTTGTTGAAGAAGGAGCGTGGGTTCACGTGCGCGTCGTCTCCACCGTTCCTCCAGCACGCTCGTGTCAAATCCATCGACCTTCCAGCGCGTGACCGTCACGTGCGCATCATGATATGAATCTCCTTGCGAAAACTCTGGATTGTGGAAAATTGGATCTTTATTTATTTTAGAATCTCGCACCACTCAAATAAATGCACGAATCGCAGCGTCTAGCCCGCAGGGTACACTCAACTCGACTTATAAGCATCAAGTCCGCAGGGTACACTTACAAGGTTTCTCTATAAACGTCTAGCCCGCAGGGTACGATTATAAAGGAAATTGAAACTTAA
>JAUOBV010342609.1:0-10841 GCA_032360425.1 Rubia occidens | reverse complement strand
AAGGCCAATTAAACCCCTTGTGATGAAAACCCAACTATATCTAGCAATCAACCATACTAAAGATACTAATAAGTGTGCTAAATGCATTGATTGACACATGCTTCTAGGTGCAAAGCAATGAACCTACTGTAAATAAATAAAACAATTAGGGGAAAAGGACCCTTATTGAGATATTAATATAAGTCTCTAAAAATTTCAAGAAGAAATGGCCTCTATAATTTTCCAATTGGAGATTCACCATGATATAGAAGATACTAGATGGAAGTAAAGGGAAAATCACCATCGGCTAGAGAAGGGAGACAGAAATATCAATTTCTTCCATTCTTTTGCTAATAAACGTAAAAGATGGAATACCATCCACGATTTGAATAGAAATCACAGACAATGGTGCACGGGTGAAAAGGATAAGGAAAGTATCATCTCGGGACACTTCCAATCTTTATTTGAGAGCTCACACCAATTCTAGCTAATCAACAACCACTCTACAGACAAGGTCCCCTCAAATTTTTTCTCAAAATGAATGCCACCTCAATAAGGCCCTATACACCAAGTGATGTATACAACACTCTAAAAACTATGGCCCCAAATAATTATCCAAGCCCCGACGGAATTCCACCATCATTTTTTCAACGATATTGGGAAATTGTAGGTCCTAAGGTGACTAGGGAAGCTCTTCAATATTTGAATGAAGGAAAGCCAATGCAGGATATCAATAATACTAATATTCAGTTAATCCCAAAGGTCAATAAGTCAAACAAAATTTCGCTATTTAGGCCTATTAGTCTATCCAACGTGGTATATCATATAATCTCTAAATGCATAGCTAATAGGCTCAAGGTTGTCATGCATATATTGATCTCTTCCCATCAGAGTGCATTTGTTAAGAACAGATTGATCAGTGATGATGTCATTATGGCCCGTGAAGTACATCATTATATAAAGATGAAGAGTACGGGAGTGAAAGGTCAAATGTTGATTAAACCAGGCATGAGTAAAGCCTTTGATAGGATCGAATGGCCTTTTCTGCTAAAAACCCCGTGAAAAAGGGTTTTGATCAAATTTCATTGACATTATCGACAGATATATTGCGACAGTTCACTTCTCTCACACTAAATTGTAAAAGCTTCGGTAAAGTCACACATATGACAGGCTTACGACAAGGAGATCCCATGCCCCTTTCATCCTCATCATTTGTAGTGAGGTATTCTCTCATTTGGTTCAGGATGAGACTGGGCTTAAAAGGCTTCATGGTCTGAAGATTCCGAGGAGGACATCAACACTATCTCATCTCTTGTTAGCAAATGATATGTTGATTCTAGGTGAAGCAACTCTCCAAGGAGAACATACACTAAAGAGGATTTTTCAACAGTGTGATGAAGCATTGGGACAGAGTAAATTTTAACAAATCATTGATAATGTTTAGCCCAAACACAGTCCGTCGAGAGAAATCACAAATACAACATTATTATGTTGTCACCCATGAGAAGTATTTGGGTTTACCAACTATCTTTGGAAGATCAAAATCCACAACACTCGAAGGAATTAGGAACAAGATTTGGGAACACAAACAACTTTCCAAAGGGGGAAAAGAGGTACTGATTAAGTTATAATAACAGGATATTCCAACTTATACAATGCCATGCTTTATGTTTCCCGAAGATCTAATAGATGACATATATAAGTTGTATAGCCATTACTGGTGGGGTAGCTCTTCTAAAAAAAAGTTCATTGGGAAACATGGACCAAATTAGGATTTAAAGACTTGAAGATCTTCAATACATCAATGCTAGGAAAGCAGACTTCACATCTATTGACTAACCCAAATTCCATCTTCTAAAGGCTAATAACTTCCCATCAACATTTTTTTTAGAAGAAAAATTATGTTGGGACGCCTTATATGTGTGAAGATTTATTTCAGAGGGAAGAAACCAATTATCAAAAGGTGTTTGAAAAATATTTGGGTTAGGAACATGCACAAATATTAAAAAGAATCTTCAGGAATATGTGTGAGGATTCATTTCAAAAGGAAAAAACCAGTTATCAAAAGGTGTTCAAAAAATATTTGGGTCAGAAACATGAACCAATATTAAAAAGGATCTTTTGCTACAAATATTGGAAAACCAAAATCCAACATCACTGTCAACGGACTTCTCATATAATATAAATTGTTTCCATTAAATGTTTGAAAACATCAAAAGGTGGAATGAGGACCTGATCTAGAATACTTTCAATCTGGAAGAATTCTCTCTTATATTTTTGTTACCAGAGAGTATTAACTCCTTACACCCTGATCGATGGATATGTCATCAACCAATTGATGGTAAATATATAGTCAAGTGTAGATACAATATTGATCTTAATTTTAAAATGTTATCCTATGAAGGGAATATCGCGTCAAGTAGCTCAGGCCCCTATCAATACTAGAAGAAGATTTGGAATTAACAGCACAACCAAAGACTAAACACTTTCTGTGGAGATTATATAAGAATAATTTACCATCAGCAATTAATTTACATCTTAGACGTGAAAATACCGAAGCATTTCGCTTAAGTTGCTTAGCAAAGGACACCTCAATGGAACAATTGTACTTTCAGTTCCCCTGTACACACTAGCTATGGTTTGTTGTAGACTTACATGAAACGATCTTTCATTGTGAATAGCCAAGTGCATGTATGTTGGTTTCGGATCTCCTCATGGAAATGAGTTCACAAGATATAGCAATCATAGTTATCATGTTATCCAAACTTTGGTATCACCTGAAGAAACTGCTACATGGGGAACAACATGAAATCCATCCACAACAGTGTGTTATATATATGCCATGATGCTGTTATCATAACAGAACAAAATGAGTGCTGAAATAGAGTATGACACACTAAGCCAAGGTCTAAACACTCTTTCTCCAAAGCATGGAAACACATTCGACTTTGACGCAGCCATATCTCTGAATAGTACTTGCCCGTGCTGGTACATATATCATTCGTCTCCCCTCCGGGTCGTCAATAAACAAACAACCCTTTCACTGGAGAGAGCCTACTAACCTGAGGTAAGGGCTTCATATTAAAGATAGAAATTTATAAAGTTGCTCCCGTTCCTACTACTAAACTACCTATAGGGTAGATAGCAGCAAAACTGGAGTCATCCACAGAGATGTTAGGAAATTAATAGTTAGCTATACAGAGTCACAATCGGGTCATCAATCTGATCATGTATCAGGAATAGCTAATGTGGCAAAATAATTTTTTGGAGGGGGGGGTTTGGTTCACCAACAAAAAGCACGAAAGAAAACAACAATTAAACTTTGCAATGCTAACACATGGGGAATACTGGTGTAACATGACTGGTAATATGTTTTGATTCCAGATTCTATCACATTCAAGACATATAAATATATCCTAATGCTTGTGCCACATAGTCTGGTTGCTGGTATACACTTCCCCATACCTGTCACGTAGGGTGCCCTTGTAATCTTCTATCGACACCATCTCCAAAATTAGGGGAGTGCAACAACGGTCCTGTTTTTTGTGAGGATCTGAATCTCCCCCGTACTAGTAGGTCCCAGACACTCCACTACGAATGGTTCTCCCTATGCCTACAACGGCAAAGGGATAGGCACCTTATCGTTGGCACCAAGGTTGAAAAATACACTAACCCTAGTTTGCTACTACGCTATCTCTATTCGCAAACCTTCGGACCAACTCGCCAGCTAAGACTAGTGTATGGTCGATCTTAAACTTGAATCAGTGACCCACCAGCATACACTCAAACGGTTCCGAACTATCATTTCCCACATACATCTAGGTTTCACTCCCCGGGGGATATCAATAAAGGTGCCAATATGATAGTAGACTTAGGTGTATGCCAACATGATATAAAAATAATGCAATTAACAAGAACATAAAGAACAAGCAAACATAACATCCATAAGCACATAAAGATTGGTAGATCTATAGAATCTCACAAGACAAACACCAAGTCGTGAATACAAATATAAAACCCAATTAAATTAACAAAACCCAAAGCATTGAACCCAAGTATTTAATTGGATTCAATGTCCTGGGGCAAAACCTAAAGAGAAGAGTATTCTTCTTTCTCTCTCTACCCTACTCTTATAATAAGAAGAAAAATAAAGCTCTCCTAACCCAAGTAGACATAGGCTTCTATATATATTAGTACGGAATTGGGACCTGAAAATGACCAAAAAATGACTAAAACCTTAGTAGCTTGCATGATTTTCCCTTCTGAGCGGCATGGGCCGTATTGATCCTTGTGGGCCGTCAGTTAGGAGTCAATTTCTGGGAAGTGGCGCATGTGTGTCAATATTTGCACCCTGTGGCTGGTCTTCAAATGTTAGAACAAAATGACACGGGCCTTGTAAAAGGGTATGACCCATGTCCATACTTAGCTACACAGTGCCTTGGCTAGCACGAGCCATTTTGGATCAAGCAGCTCGTACTGAGGGTGTTCAGAACGGTTGTGCTGGCTAGCATGGCCTGTGCCGAGAATTTTTGGCACAGACTTGCAGGCTAGCTGGCACGACCGGTGTTGTTTGGCACTGCCATGCCAAGTCTTCAAGATTTGGACTTCGACTACCTTCTCTTTCCAGCTTGATTCTATTTACTACCATGCTTTAACTCATGGCATTTCATTTACTACCATCCGTGTGAATGACCTTCTAATATCTACTAGGACGGGTATTTTTTTTCATTTTTTTGTGTTGCACAAACTGTCCCAAAGATGGGCTTCATACTACACAAAGATAATCAAAACAAAAAATGACACCACCAAAGTATTCCCAAAACATCCCCAAACAAAAAATACAAAATGGTGCCCTCACACCAAAAACAACCAAACAACCAAAGTATTGAAAAAGAAAGTGAGGGAAAACAAAGAAAAGGGAACATAGTTATTATTTAAAAAATCCAAATAAAAGGTGAAACGGATAAACAGGAATAAAAAGAGATACCACCATCCATAACGGTGTTTCAAACCCTCACCCACACTTAGTTCCTACATTGTCTCCAATGCATGTAACCAATGTGAAAGGAAAAGTAGGAAACAATGAAAACTTCTCACCGCCGTCCATGATGTCTGACTCCACACCCCTACCCGTGCGGGTCATCCTGGTGGTGTCCATCCGCAATTCATTTCATCCTCAATCTTTCTTTAATATCCCTCACATCGTTGTGCAGTGAGCTCATGTTTGTCCTCAAGTGGTGGAGCTGATATTTTACCCTGTCGAATCTGTCAGCAGTCCTCTACTAATGATAATCAAGCTGAGCGTCAAGTTGATGAACATTTCTCCTAACCCAAAAGATTACATCACCCCAAGGCTGCATCAACTCTGATTCCTATCTCGGCGGATGGGTCCACATATGATGAGATGAAGCCATCTGGTACCCCTATGGATCGTTCCCCTGGAAAAGGTTTAATTTTAGGTGCTGCCAAGGATGAGCCTCGTGCTAAGATGAAATGGAGAAGATATGACAGTGTGGCTCCGGTGGTCTTCTGTTGATATGTCTGCTGGACTCTGCAAAGTAAACATCATGTGGGGAGTAGCTACGCCTGGAAGAACTGTAGACAATAGACTGATAGGGATCTTTCTCTATATCTATCTACCCAGGATAAGGCGACGGTGCTCCAAAAAACTACTCAACTGGGGGTTTGTGGCACTAATGGCTTCTCAAACACGGGGGCTAACATAAACTGAAGAAATGCTGGTGGTGGCTGAAGAAGCATGTGGTCAATGGGGAATGATTGTGTAGGCTGGTCGGGAATCTGGTTCTCATCCATCAGGACCTGCTCAGCATGCTTGGCCAGCTCGTCTTCATCACCCTACGCATTCTCCTCCTCCGCATAGGGGCTCCCACAACTAATTGCATCCCCTTATCAGACTTTATAATGAGATCATGCACACTAAATAACTTTTGCATCTTGGTTCTTCCATTCTAAGGCACCCTCATGAAGTTATCGCTTTATAATAGCAAGTGGAAAAATTCAGCATGTATGCGTATTAGCTTAGCCTCTGAAATAGCTGCATAAGTAAGGGTGTAAGGAGTGTTTGGGTTCTCTCTCATCTCATCGCTAAAATGGAAGGCCAAAATTAGCAACCAGGAGCGACATCATACCCCTCATAGATCTCTTGCCCCCCCCCCAGCTCTTGAAGAGGGATATACACTGGCCGAGGAAGTCATCCACCAAATCAAGACAAATTTTCCTAATGAAAATTTTCCACATGAATTTACAGTCCTTCTCGGTAGCCGTGGTGGCCTCTCCAGGGAAATAAACCACTACACTCAGTACCCTGGCCATGTATTTCAATGTCGGATGCACAATGTCACTATTCTTTCTCTATTTCCTCCTTGGCCGTTGGGTGATGGAGGGGCAGAAAATGTGCATATCAAAGCCAGAAGCATCCTTGTTGTATCCATTAACTTCAGTGTAATACTTCCATCTGAATGCTTAAGTCATCTTCACATGCGTCATAGAACTAGCCACATTCCCCAAATGAAACCTCACTATCTTCTCCCTAAATCTGTGTCGATCTCGTGAGACGGTCGGAATAAACTTTAAAGTGTATATAGTATAGGTGGGGGCCAACATTATCATGAACTCCTTGAGCCCAATTCTCCTCCAGAGTACCCTGACTGTCTCAGTACCCTGATTGTCAAAAATCACAACAAATCCCCTTTTTCAAAAGGTCCTAAACATACAAATATCCTCAGTTCCAAAAACCCAAAAATTCCAAAATTTATTAAGTGTTGCGGCCGAGTACCACCAATAAGAATTAATGGTGAATTTTGATGAATTTGTGTTCACAGGGTGTGCGGGGTTTCTCCAAATGGTGATTCCTTTGATCCTCCTTTCTTGGAATCGACAAAATCTTTGAATTTGGGAGGAAACTCAAAGATATGGCAAAACTGAATTTGTGCAAATCTGGCCAAGAATAGGATTTTTTGGATGCGATTTGCTGTGGGCTTTGTGGGAAATTGGGAGAGGAAGATTTTGGGACAAGTTTGATGTGATTTGGCCAAGAATTGAGTGAGTTATATTTATAAAAAAATTGAAATAAGAGGTTAGTTTATTTTGTGGGCAAGATTAAGATGAAGATAAAGAACAAAGAGCTGAGCGCAAGGTTTTTTTATAGAGGATATGGAAGTTTTGATTGGGTGGCTGGGTTGGCACAGTGATATTTCCTAAGCAAGGCTAGTGTTGAGCTTGTTTGCCTTGTGTTGGACCTTTTGCTTTGTGCCACCTGTCTCGTGTCAAGCCTGTTTCCCCATACTCGGGCACATCATGTTGCTGGCACGCTCGTGCTAGCATGCCTTCGCACAAGGAAGGCAAGGATATTCTTCTTCCAACTTTTGTCTCAAAATCCATGCATCCAAAATTACAAAAATCGAAAGTAGCACTGTTCCAGCCAAAATCTAATGACTAATAATCCCAAAAAATGCCACTAAAAATCTAACACGTTCACAAAGATTCACAAGAAATTTTCAAAAATTACTAACAAAAAATAATAGCCCCGTTCCTCTACTTTCATCCTCACGACTACTTAGTTCATTTATTTTTTTAAACTAAGAAAAATGGGTTGATGAGTCACTTGAATCACCATCATTGACACCACCGTTGACCGAATCTCTATGGAGGGGTCTCCACATTACCTTCAGTTTACCCTTTACTCTGGGAAATACATACCAAACACATCCATCCTTGATAACGGTAGATACCCTTAGCTCGCTCCCTTTTCCGATGCATGTTAGTGTTAGAAATTGAAAGAATTGAATCTTTAACCACAATAAGAGAAACATGATTATCACCAATGTCATTATCACGGGGTTTATTCAAGTAAGGGTCCCTATATTGGGAAATACCTCCTTACCATCGAATTCATTCTCCTTAACCAATGTTGATTCCTTAGCTAAGTCTCAAGTTTAAGAGGTGGTCGAGGGGGTTTTAAGTCCTCATTACTTTCCATAGACTGCTGCAAGTTAGTGGACATAGAAAAGCAGTCCATTGATAGAAGTTTCATCACTAAGTTCATGCATAGCATAGATATCATCAACATGGTCATCACAATTGATGCTCAAGATATGGTTTCGCTCAACATTCTCTTCAAGATCATCAAGGGACTCATCTAAACACTCATCATCTCTAACCATGCAAGAGTTATCATGTTGAACAAGTTCATCACATAGGCATATAACTTTGCATATAATAGAGGAAATAGGTAAATCATGATTTGTTTTATAGGTCTCAAATCCAACCTTATCAATGCCATCCTCCAGAGTTAGTTTGTTCCCAAATGAACATCTATTTTGGTCCTTGATGTTTTTAGAAAAGGTCTCCCCAATAAAATTGGGGGCATACCACCATCGTTCACTACATCAAGGACATAGAAGGCCATCGAAAATACTAAATTTCCTACTCTAACAATTACTTCCTCAACTATACCTCTAGGGCTAGATTGTGACTAGTTGGAAAATTACCCTAGTGTCTTTAAACTCACCTATGTCTTGGCTCTCATAAAGTTTAAAAGGAATCACATTAATAGATGCGCCCAAATAACCATAGCATTTTTCAACAATTTACCATCTAAGGAAATAGGGATTGAAAACATTCCTGGGTCATCACATTTCTTAGGCAAGTTTCTATGAGCTAAAGTAACTACTCCACCCATTTTCAATTGGCCCACTTTCTTAGTTAGCTTATTACTCTTCCTACTACATGAATTTTTCAAAACTTTAGTATAAGATGGAACATGCTCAATCACATCCAAGATAGGAATGCTAACCTCGACTTTCTCAAAGATTTTGCAAATTTGTGCCTCATTAGTTTCCACCTTTGGCCTTTCCCTAAGTGCACTACGATAAGTTTGTGTAGGAATCACCCTCACCTCAGTGAAGGGAAGCTCTTTGGCGGGCTCATCGTCTACAACCATCTCAATCTCCTCTAAGTTAGTATTGTCACCTTCCACCATCAAATCATCTTCTTGTAAAATTTTCTTCGAGGGCTTGCGCACTTCCTTCCCACTCCTTATATTTAATTAACTAACATTCCTTGGGTTTATCTGGGGTTGGGAAGGCATCTTTCCGAAATCTCTAGCCTCAAGTCGGCTCACCAAAGTGGCAAGTTGGCCGACTCTGATTTTGAGATTCTTAATGCTAGAAAAGGCTCTAGTGCCAAGCTCCTCAGTTTCTCTCCTTGTCTGATCCATAAAAACGTCACTCTTCTTTGCCAATTAATCTATAGCATCCAAGATCTCCTCCCGATTTGACTTTTACAGGGAGACATTGTTTTGAAGGCCTTTCTCCTTTTGGGTAGGGTTGAGGTTTATGTTGTCTACCTCAGTTATACCCTTGATTCTCCTCGCACCAACGGAATTTGGGTGATCACAGTATAAAGGATTGAAGGTAATTTCTTAAGGGTCTTGTCTATCTCTTACTTGGTTCCCTCGGAACCCTTGTTGTTGTTTCCTCCTAAAAATTGTTGCCTATTTCTACCATTGAAGTCCAATGCCTTTACTTCTTCAAAATATTCCACTACTTGTGGACAAGTGTCAGTAGGATAATCAAGAATCCATATTCCCCACACCATGACTTGTGTTCTCCCCTTCATATATTCTTTCATCATTGGTGTAATGGGTTGAACTTGCAATTCCAATTTGGGAGATTGAGTCTGCCCATCTAAAATCTTCACACAAGATTGGGTGCCAAATTTATGTGTCATATTGGCCATTTCCTCGAACAATGCCATTGCATCCTTTGGACTCTTGTTGGCCATTGAGCTATTTTATGCTGCATTAACCATTCTCATGTCATCGTCATAAAGGCCTCCGAAAAAGTAGTACACCAAATAACCTTCTTTTAAAGGATGGTATGGACAACTTCCCAACAAGATCTTGAGCAGCTCCCAATACTCATAAAGGGACTCGTTCGCCGATTGCAAAAATGTTGGTAAGCTGCTTCTTAAGATCTGCGGACTTGGAAGCCGGGAAGTAATTTTCAAGGAAACTCTACTTCATGTTCATCCAAGAAGTGATGCACACGGGCAGAAGATAATATAGCCAAATCTTGGCTGCAACCCATAGTGAGAAAAGAAAGGATCTCAAGTTGTAGCCATCTTCCAAAACTCCGGGTGGCTTTATGTTGATGTATAATACGTGAAACTCTAACAATTGCTTGTTCAGGTCTTCATCGAACATCCCATGGAAAGTAGGTAAGCATTGGACCATGTCGCTCTTCAATTCACAAATCACATTTGGTGGCAAAGGTGGGAAGGTGATGCATAGGGATTGGTTCTCAAAGTTAGGAGTCATCAACTCCCTAAGCATGCGATTGTCCTCCACCATTTCTACAGTCTCCTCAACTAAAATGGTTGGCTCCTGTAGAACCCCTAATCTAGACCTCATCCTCCTTCTTGTCCGATCACCTGCATTTTTCATTAGATAGTGTAGAGTTCCTTGATTCGTGGTACGGGTATGTACCATAAACTAGAAACTAAACAATACCCAACTAAGAGAAACAGTAGCTCAAGGATTAGAAGTAAATAAATAAGCTATCATAAAAACTAAACACTAACAACCAAGCAAAGAAAACAAAAACAACACTAACTACTCCACTAACAAGATATGCAAGTTAACAAATTCTACTAACTCGAGGAGAGGGCTTGAAATCAAATATAGAAATTTGTAAAGTTTCTCCCGTTTCTACTACTAAACTACCTATAGAGTATATAGCGGCAAGACAAGGGTCATTCACGGAGATGGTAGGAAGTTAATAGTTAACTATACAAAGCCGCGATTAGGTCTTCAATCCAATCACGTGTCAGGAATAGCTAAT